>JAQOTM010000257.1:99530-239337 GCA_029168755.2 Tillandsia fasciculata | reverse complement strand
AGGTGATATAACGTACTCACAGACGACTCAACCTTTTACCATACGCTCCTAGTAGATCTTCCCGCTCGCTCCACGACGCTTCTCGAATCCACGATCCGCGCCCAACGCTGAATCCACAGCGTCCAACGTCGAGTCCACGACGTCCAACCGAATCCACGGTCTTCACCCAGTGGCACGCTTCGAATCCACGAACGTACCTCGCTCCGAATCCACGAGAGCGGTTGCACCTTGAATCCACAAGGCCACGCGAGTCCACGCGCCGATTTTGGGGTAAATCGTTGTTTGTTTGGGTGGTGATGATCCGCCGAATACTTAGATTAAAGATAGATCGGAAATACCATCTAAGTATTCATTGATTTGATTCTACTCAAAATGTGAGTATGGAAAACCTAGAATCAAATCAATCAATATAGATGAAGAAACATAGAATAAATCTATTGATTTCCTTTCTTCTCTATATATGTGGATTTTTTCTTTTCGGCTATTTCTTCTGTAATAGCGGATGCCCTAGAAATGAATACAGGGCCTATTTATAGGTTAGAAACCCTAGGAAGAATATACGGATCAAAAACAGCCTTTTCTGGAAAGAATTACCGACGGCGATCCGGATTGGATTTGGCGATCCGGATTGCAGAAGCACAAAAGACGGTTTCCAGAAAATTGCTTGTTCGGGATCCGGATCGTAGTCCCCGATCCGGATCGTTCATACAGTTTTACCAAAACATCATGTTCGGGATCCGGATTGCAGTTCCTGATCCGGATCGAGGAAGCAAGCAGGTAAAACTAATGTTCGGGATCCGGATCAGAGGAGGCTGCGATCCGGATTGAACCAGTGTATGAACCAACACCCTTCGGGATCCGGATTGCAATTTCGATCCGGATCCTGAACATGTCCCATGTCCAGTTTTTGATGTTTAAGCAATTAAAACCTCTTCCAGGTGTTTCTACACTATAAGAAGTATTCGGATCATCAAAATTCTTTAGTTAAACGTACCTGATCCTTTTGAATTCTTCTTTCTTGAGATTGAGGTATACGATCCAAAGTTTCTTCATCTTCAATCTTCAAGACTTAATACATTCACGAAATACGCCAACTCAAATTCCGTAACAATCTCCCCCTTTGGCGGTTTCGTGACAAAACACAAATCCACAAAAGAAAATTCAAAAAGATATTTTTGTTGCTATCACCATACAACAAAAATTTACAAAAGAGATCCAGAAATTAAAAACATGAGATAAACTCCTAGAACAGACTCTAGACTTAGACATCTGTAATCTCTGCACACAGAAAGCATTCTTGACAAACAAAATCGTTAGATACCTCAAGAATTGAAACATTCAAAACCAACTACAGAGATAGAGTTTATTCTCATCATGACATTTGAAAAATTCAGATATGTAAGAGAATCATAGTTAAAACCAACATATCTTCTAAGCAATCGAAAACCAAATGTCAAAGTATGTTAGTCCAACATCAACTTGTTAGTCATATTACATGCCCAAATAGTTAGTCGAATAGTTAGTAGGGCATGCACAAATCACAAAGAAAAACCAAAGTTGAAGTTGGAGTCATACTTACCTTAATGTTCACAAAGTTGATATTCACAATCATTGTTCATTGTTCAAAGTTCTCTCTAACTCTCTCCCCCTTTTTGTCACAAAACAAAGCCAAAGATTACAAAACAAAGGGAGTTAAAAGATAAACAAAAATAAATACCTGCAAAAAGCAAAGATCAAATTGAAAAAAAAAAAAAAAACCTGCAAAGTTAGAGCAAAACGATTAAAACATAAAGTTACTCCTGAGAGTCGGAGTCATCGGATGTTGTGCATCCCATTTTAGCAAACAACTTCTTCACTAGTTTCTTCATGAGACGGACTTATTCAGAGTGATTTGTGAAGCTGTGAGGACTTCCATCTCATTTTTCATAGTATGAAGGTCTCCTCGCATTGCAGTGAACTCAGCCGACATACGTTCCTGTTCATTCGACAGCCGCTGTTGTTCTTTAAGGATAGAGGTGACAGAGGCATCATCGTCAGAGGTGGATGGTGGTGCCTGCTGTGGAGGAGGAACTGGAGCTGTGGAAGTAGTTGCTGGTTGTCGAGCTCGTTGCCGGATTGGAGGAGATGGGGGATCATCTTGCTTTGTTGACAAAGACTTTACAATAGTTGTCTCATTTATTGTCCCCAAACTATACATATAAGAGCTCGCGCTTGTATCCACTTTAAACTTTTAAGGATGCGCATGATAATCATTGGGTATGGTAGTCGCTCTGTGGGGTGAGAGTGTTCGACATACCGCGTCATCCTATGCCAAATGAGATACGGAATATTCATATTTGCTCCCATCAAAATGGTCGGGTTGCCAAGAAGATAGAGAAAGAGCATTCTATCCCACCGAAGGACTTTCGTGTTCATATTGGGAAGAATGTTGTAACAGACAATGAAGTTTATGTACTTGTACTCTTTCTTAAGTTCTTTGGAGAAAACAGAATTTCCGGTAGACAAAGTTTCCGGAACGCAGATTCCGTTAACTACAACTCTCCACGAGTTGGCGTTGAAGCTTTGAGTCTTGAGGTAGTGGAGTCCATCAGATCTTGCTTTCATATTAAGCACCTCTCCAATCAGTTGGGGAGTGACTTTGATCTTGATACCTTTAACCACGGTATGAAATTCTCGTCGTCCGTCCTCATGATCTATCAGACTTGCAGCATTTTGATAAAACATTCGAACTGAGTGTGGACAGTACCCAGTTGATTCAGGAAAGTTGCAAATTGGAGCAAGCCCGACTTGGTCAAACAGAACTCCAAACTCTGCAGATCGATTCTTCATCTGTTGGACATTAACATGTCTTTCCCCAATGCATTCCCTCTTTTCAAAATCTTTGATTCTTGTGGAGCTAATGAATTCCGGAGGAGGGGCTGGCTAGCAATTGGTTCCTCAATTGAAATTCCCGTTGTACTGCCTCGTTTTCTTACGCCAGTCTTTGTTCGTGTTCTAATTTGACTTGGTTCCATGGGAGCTTTTCCCTTTTCTGCAGCAGTAGGAGGAACCTTTGTCTTCTTTGAGGCTTCTGCAGGTGCTTTCCCTTTGGATACAATAGGGACATCTTCCTCAATCTCTAGGTTATCCCAGTCAATCGAGTCCGTTTCCGAATCCGTGTCGGAATCATTCTCAGCTCGCTTGGTTCTCTTGCTTTCTTAGGTTTGGCAGTGTCCTTAACATGGACCATTGCAGCAAGTAGGAAAATGATCCAGGTGATCACCATTGCTGAAAGTGCTTTGAGTTTTGAGAAAGTGTCCTGTGCAAAACCAACTCAAGAACACATGAAAAATCGTCAATTTTGAAAAATTTGAAAAATTGTACCTAGACAATCATAATCATGTAGAGAAGCCAAGAATCAAATTAGTTTTCCAAAAAGAATTTTAAAAATAGATCAATTCCATGATTTTCAAAAATTCCTCTTTTATGCCCTAAACCAGAATTTTTAGAAATCGAAGCCTAAAAACTCGTTTATCTTGAGAAAACCCAGCATAAAAGCAAAACTAATTGACCCAGAGTTCTTATTTCAAAAGAAATTTGATCAAAAACCATTCACAAACGAAAAAGTTCCAAGATTTCAACTCACGTTTGATGAAAAAAAAAACTGTGAAAAACCGAGTTTTGATCAATAAAACTTACTTGAATCCGAAGAACTTTGAGTTTGGAAGCTCCAAAATGCAAGAAATCTAGAGAGAGAAGCTCTAGAGATTTTAGAACAAAAGATTAGGGTAAAAGAAATCAAATCCTCTTTGTTCTTATAAAAACCCTAGCCGTGATCCGGATCGGATCGAGAATGTGATCCGGATCGGCTACCCGCAGGAAGAATCCTGCGTTCGGGATCCGGATCACTTACCCCGATCCGGATCGGCTTCAACTTTTTCTCCAGAAAAATTCAGAAAAATTCCATAAAATCCAGAAAAAGTATGTAAGCACTTTACCATGTCAACTTTAAACAAAAGACATCGTTTCATACAACAAGAAATAGATTATGCAAAATCTATCAAAAATACCCAAAAATGAAACGAAAATTTACGAAAGTTAAAACACTTAAAGTTGAACAACTTCAATTACATCTATCCTGATCCTATGTGTAATGCCTTTATCAAATCATCAATTTTAGTAAAGAAAATGAAGTACCAAGATCAATAGATGTTTGAAATCCCAGATAAGTTAGATAATATATCTAGACAATCTGTTGAAGGAGTGGCTCTTTGAGCATCTTTTACTAAAAATCCCACCTTATACCAACCATGAAATACGACTGAGTCAAGTATTTCAATATGAATTTCATCAACAATTTTCAAAACAAAAATTTGCTTTTCATTCATGGAGTATCTTTTTTTTTTTTATTTTCTCCATGTGGTGGTAGTTTTCACACTCCTCATGGGATGTAACTCTTTCCACATCTTTTGAGCATTTTACATTTCATTGACTCCCCCTCAATTGGCTATCAATTATTTAATATATAAAGTATTCAACCAAACCATTGATCTCGAATTCATACTCGACTAAGCAATCAAATATGATAATGACTATACCAAGAGATCATTGAGAGAGAAATTGACTTTGATCACTTAAAAGATGGTTTAATTAACGTAAATGATCATTGCAACATTGAAATATTATGACATCAAAAGCATAATAAATTTCTAAATGCATAAAAGGATGCAATTAAAGTCAATTATGATTTATGCTCAATTAATGTCCTATGTACAAAACATAGATAAAGAACAAAACAAAAACAAAAACAAAACCTAACCTAAGCAAAGGTTTCAAAAGAGTTTATTTCAAGGAAAGCATGCCAATTGCTTTACGCAAGTGAATAAAACGTTTTTGATCCAAAGGTTTTGTTAAGATATCAGCTAATTGATCCTCAGTTGAAATATATGACAGTTGAAGAATGTTTGATTCAACTAGCTCTCTAAGAAAATGATATCTAAGTTCAATATGTTTTGTTCTAGAGTGCAACACAGGGTTTTTAGAAATGTTAATAGCACTAGTGTTGTCACATAAAATGGTTACCGAAGATGTTGAAATCCGGAAATCGCTCAACACGCTTTTCATCCAAATCAATTGGGTTGAACAACTTCCTGCAGAAATGTACTCCGCTTCGGCAGTCGAGAGTGCTATGCAGTTCTGCTTTTTACTGTGCCATGCAACAAGGCAGTGGCCAAGATAGAAGCATGCACCACTCGTGCTTTTCCGGTCATCCACTGATCCAGCCCAATCGGCATCTGAGTATCCAACAATATCCAAAGTCGTTCCCATAGGATACCAAATTCCGAAATTGATTGTACCTTTGATATATCGGATGATCCGTTTCACCGCTTTCAGGTGAACCTCCTTCGGTGCTGATTGATATCTCGCACAAATCCCAACACTGAAGGATATATCCGGGCGACTAGCCGTGAGATATAGTAGACTTCCAATCATACTGCGGTACAGTTTCTCGTCTACATTCTCACTTTGTGATTCACTTCCAAGTCCCTTATGGCTAGTTCCCATTGGAGTTGGAAAATCCTTAGAATTTTCAAGATCAAACTTTTTGACCAACTCCAGTGCATACTTGGATTGACACAAGTGAATTCCTTCATCGTTTTGTTTAACTTGTAATCCAAGAAAATAAGTCAATTCGCCCATCATGGACATCTCAAATTCGCTTTCCATGGTCTCCGCGAATTTAGAAGCATCATTATCTCTTGTTGCGCCAAAAACAATGTCATCGACATAGATTTGAGCAACTATGAAATTGTTTTGATAATGCTTCACAAAGAGAGTCCTGTCAGCTCCCCCTCGAGTGTAGCCCTTTTCCAAAAGGTGCTTTGTCAACCTTTCGTACCATGCTCGCGGTGCTTGTTTCAGACCGTAAAGAGCCTTTTTCAGACGAAAAACATGGTTAGGTAGTTTATGATCCACAAAACCTTTCGGTTGAGCCACATAAACTTCCTCATTTAAAAACCCATTTAAAAAGGCGCTCTTAACGTCCATTTGAAATAATTTGATTTTAAAATGACAAGCAATCGCAAACAATATACGAATGGACTCGAGTCTAGCTACAGGGGCGAAAGTTTCATCAAAGTCTATACCTTCTACTTGAGAGTAGCCTTGAGCAACTAACCTTGCTTTGTTCCTGATGATAGTACCTTCTTCATTTTTCTTGTTCTTGAAGATCCATTTGGTACCTATCACATTGTGTTGCTTCGGAGGCTTCGTTAATTCCCAGACTTTGTTTCGCTCGAATTGATGGAGCTCTTCCTGCATTGCTTTAATCCAGTAGTCATCTTGGAGAGCTTCATCAACATTCCTTGGTTCGATTTGAGATACATAGCATGCAAATCCGCAAACCAATTGTCTCCGTGTTCTAACTCCTTCTTGTGGATCTCCAATGATGTTCGATTCAGGGTGATCCTTGGAGATGCGTAACGTTTGAGGTAGAGGAGTAGACGGAGGTACACGAGATGATTCCTGCACATCAGATAAACTTGAAGAACCGTTAGATGCATCATTATTATCGAAAGAATTGTTAGAAGAAGATGCATTAGCAGGTGTATCATCATCAAGAGAGATATCGAGGGTAGATTTTTCAGATTCAAAGTGAAAAGCTTCATCTACCTTAACATTTATCGATTCTACGATCGTCTTAGATTCTAAGTTAAAAACTCGATATGCTCTGCTGTTTGTAGAATAACCTAAGAAAATCCCTTCGTCACTTCGAGAGTCAAATTTTCCAAGATTCTCACGATCACGTAAAATAAAACACCGACTCCCAAAGATGCGAAAATATTTGATGTTAGGTTTTCTACAAAACCAAAGTTCATATGGTGTATTCAAAGTCCCCGGGCGCAAATACACGCGATTAATAACATAAACAGCAGTGTTCACCGCTTCAGCCCAAAAATAAAAAGGTAAGTTCCGGCTGTGAAGCATAACACGTGCCATTTCCTGTACGACCCTGTTTTTGCGCTCGACTACACCATTTTGTTGAGGTGTGTAAGGTGCAGAGAATTCATGTTTAATGCCATTAGAAGTGCAAAAATCAATGAATTTGGAATTTATGAATTCCCCACCTCTATCACTCCTAACTCGAGTAATCCTATCATTCTTTTCAGTCATAATACGATTGCAGATTTCGAGAAAAGAATCAAAGGTATCAGCTTTTTCTTTTAAGAATGCTACCCAAGTATATCTAGAAAATCATCAACCAATAAGAAAATATACCATTTACCTCCCAGAGATGGTTGACGAGTTGGCCCCATTAAGTCCATATGCAAAAGTTCCAAAGGCCGTTTTGTACCTATGTGGTTCAAGTTCTTGTGTGCAGTCCTAGACTGTTTTCCCTTTTGGCAACCGCCACACACAAGGTTTTGTTCAAAAGAAAGTTTCGGAACCCCCTTGACCACATCTTTGTTCGAAATTCTAGCAAGTTCCTTAAAGTTTATGTGACCTAGCCTTTCATGCCAAAGTGTTTCATTTTTCAAAGATGCTAGGTTACATTTTTCAGAAATCTTATAGGAACTACATAACAATTGTTTTCTGATCTAACCCCCTTTAAAAAGAAAGCATGGTTCATGTCAGTTACAGTGCATTTATCAGATGAAAAATTAACTGAATAACCACTATCACAAAGTTGACTTATGCTTATGAGGTTAGTCTTAAGGCCATGAACAAATAACACATTATCTAGAACCGGGCCATCTGGAATAGCTACCGTTCCCTTTCCAACAATTTTGGAAGACCGACCATCTCCGAAAACAACAAGTCCTCCGGAGTTTTTCTCAAATGTTTGAAAACAGTTTTTGTCACCGGTCATATGACGGGAACACCCGCTATCCAGGTACCAAGACGAACTATCATATGCATGCAAGGAAACATTGGTAGCAAGACAAGGGAAAATTTCACCTTTGCGCACCCAAACCTTTTTGGAATGCGTCGGTAATGATCGTGAAGTTGATTTCCTAGGTGAGAGCGTCTTGCTTGAAGAATTGCTGCTCCTTGATGATGTCGTCTTGAGCGGTGTACTACCAAGGCTCTTTTCCTTCAAATGAGTTTGCAGTTGTTTTTCGAGGAATAGCCTTTTGGTAGTCATTGCAAGAGGTGCTTGAGGTGTGCGTTTGGCTTCCGTCTTGCAATTTCTCCTTATGTGCCCTGAAATGCCACAACGAAAACATACCTTGATTCTTGTCGATTCCGAGGAAGATGTAGTAGGTTTGTTGTCGTTGCTTGTCGTGAACACCGGTGTCGGAGGAGGAGATACCGACTGAGGCACAAATACTGTACCACTCGAACTTGGAATGTCTCCAGTTTGAGTGTATCCGAGGCCGAACTTATTTCTTTGACCAAGACCAAGAAGTCTGTCCAACTTACTCCTTCCAGAAGAAAATCTCTTTAAGTCATCCTTCAGTTGGCGTATGGTCTCCGTCATTTCCAATTTTTCCTGTCGAGCCTCGCCGTTGAGCTTCAAGAAGTAATTCGCTTTGTTCACCATATCCATATAATTCTTCTCGAGTTGCTCATTGGACTCTTGAAGGGAAACATTTGTTTTAATCAAATTATCCCTTTCCACTTCAAGATCGGTTGAGAGAGAGGTTACCCTTTTTACTTCTTCTTCGAGATCCTGCAATCTCCCTCTCAACCCCTTATTTTGCTTAGCCAGTTTCTTTGAATCCCTCAAGAGTCTGTGGTAGGCAAGAGCAAAATCTTCACCTTCCGAATCATCCGATTCACCGTCCGTTGCAATCTTTTCAACAGTGGAGTTGGATAGTGAGTCGGATGTACTTGCCATTAAGCACATGAAGGGTGAAGATGTAGTGGACGCGTGGAAAGCTGTCGCGTTGTCTTCTTCATCACTTGAGGATGACTCATTTGACGTGGAGTTGTCATCCCAAGTAACGACTTGCATCGCTTTCTTCTTAGCCGGATTCTTGTTAGGACACTCCGTTGCAATGTGGCCGTAGCCTCGACATTTGAAGCACTGAACTTGTCCCTCAGAACTTTTCTTATCCTTTGAGAAGTTCTCTTGCTTTCTTGACTTGTAGCTTGAAGAACCCTTGCCTTTCTTCGACTTTCCGAAGGATGGAGTTTTGCTTGATTACCCCTTCGAAAGTTGCGGCGAAACTTCCTTGTCAAGAGAGCGAGCTGCTTCTCAAAGTCCTCCATAGAAAGGTTCTCGTCGTCGTCCGAGGAGGATGAATCCGCGTCTTCTTCTTTAGTTTTTCAATGCGTAACCTGAAGACTTAGAAGAGGATGCCTTTCCAGAAGAATAGTTAGTAGGAAATGTCATTTCATAAGTTTGTAAAGCACCTACTAATTCTTCTACACGCATTTCGTCCGGGTGTTTAATTGTTTCAATGGCTGCGACCTTCGGGCGAAATCGTTCAGGAAGAGTTCTTAGAATTTTTCTTACAACTTTAAATTCTGGAATCTTCTCTCCCAAGTTAGCACATGAGTTTACGATATCTTGCAATCGTGTGTAATAGTCAGTGAAGGATTCATTCTCTGCCATAGAGATAGAGTCAAACTTGCTCGTGAGCATTTGCAGTTTCTGAATCTTCACTAGGTTAGTTCCCTCATGCGTAACTTGAAGAACATCCCAGATTTCTTTCGCAGTCTCACATGCCGAGACGCGAGAGAACTCAGTTTGTGACAAAGCATTAAATAGAGCATTAATTCCTTTGCCATTGTAAGAAGATAAGTCTATCTCTTCCTTGGTCCATTTCGACCTAGGTTTTAAGGTGCGAACATCATCTAAAATTTCAGTTGGATTAGACCATCCTAATTCAATTGATTGCCACACCCTTTCGTCGATGGAAATTAAAAAGGCTTTCATCCGTACTTTCCAGTACGCATAATTTGTTCCATCAAAGAAAGGGGGTCGATTGATGTTTCCACCTTCAACCATTGTTTACAACCCTATTCCCGCTCTGATACCACTTGTTGGGTTATAAGTAATTGGATCTAAATAGGGGAAAAAACACCTAGAGGGGGGTGAATAGGTGTAAACAATAAACACTCAAAAAATCATTGCGCAATAAACCCAATGCGGAAAAATAAAAGAACACGCAAGATTTTTACGTGGAAAAACTCCAAACCGGAGTAAAAAACCACGGGACCGATAACACGGCGAAATCCACTAGAATTAACACACGTACAAGGTGATATAACGTACTCACAGACGACTCAACCTTTTACCATACGCTCCTAGTAGATCTTCCCGCTCGCTCCACGACGCTTCTCGAATCCACGATCCGCGCCCAACGCTGAATCCACAGCGTCCAACGTCGAGTCCACGACGTCCAACCGAATCCACGGTCTTCACCCAGTGGCACGCTTCGAATCCACGAACGTACCTCGCTCCGAATCCACGAGAGCGGTTGCACCTTGAATCCACAAGGCCACGCGAGTCCACGCGCCGATTTTGGGGTAAATCGTTGTTTGTTTGGGTGGTGATGATCCGCCGAATACTTAGATTAAAGATAGATCGGAAATACCATCTAAGTATTCATTGATTTGATTCTACTCAAAATGTGAGTATGGAAAACCTAGAATCAAATCAATCAATATAGATGAAGAAACATAGAATAAATCTATTGATTTCCTTTCTTCTCTATATGTGGATTTTTTCTTTTCGGCTATTTTCTTCTGTAATAGCGGATGCCCTAGAAATGAATACAGGGCCTATTTATAGGTTAGAAACCCTAGGAAGAATATACGGATCAAAAACAGCCTTTTCTGGAAAGAATTACCGACGGCGATCCGGATTGGATTTGGCGATCCGGATTGCAGAAGCACAAAAGACGGTTTCCAGAAAATTGCTTGTTCGGGATCCGGATCGTAGTCCCCGATCCGGATCGTTCATACAGTTTTACCAAAACATCATGTTCGTGATCCGGATTGCAGTTCCTGATCCGGATCGAGAAAGCAACAGGTAAAACTAATGTTCGGGATCCGGATCAGAGGATGCTGCGATCCGGATTGAACCAGTGTATGAACCAACACCCTTCGGGATCCGGATTGCCGAGCTCGATCCGGATCCTGAACATGTCCCATGTCCAGTTTTTGATGTTTAAGCAATTAAAACCTCTTCCAGGTGTTTCTACACTATAAGAAGTATTCGGATCATCAAAATTCTTTAGTTAAACGTACCTGATCCTTTTGAATTCTTCTTTCTTGAGATTGAGGTATACGATCCAAAGTTTCTTCATCTTCAATCTTCAAGACTTAATACATTCACGAAATACGCCAACTCAAATTCCGTAACAACTCAGTCGTATTTCATGGTTGGTATAAGGTGGGATTTTTAGTAAAAGATGCTCAAAGAGCCACTCCTTCAACAGATTGTCTAGATATATTATCTAACTTATCTGGGATTTCAAACATCTATTGATCTTGGTATTTCATTTTCTTTACTAAAATTGATGATTTGATAAAGGCATTACACATAAGATCAGGATAGATGTAATTGAAGTTGTTCAACTTTAAGTGTTTTAACTTTCGTAAATTTTCGTTTCATTTTTGGGTATTGTTGATAGATTTTGCATAATCTATTTCTTGTTGTTTGAAACGATGTCTTTTGTTTAAAGTTGACATGGTAAAGTGCTTACATACTTTTTCTGGATTTTATGGAATTTTTCTGAATTTTTCTGGAGAAAAAGTTGAAGCCGATCCGGATCGGGGTAAGTGATCCGGATCCCGAACGCAGGATTCTTCCTGCGGGTAGCCGATCCGGATCACATTCTCGATCCGATCCGGATCACGGCTAGGGTTTTTATAAGAACAAAGAGGATTTGATTTCTTTTACCCTAATCTTTTCACTACACCAATACTGGCTTTTAGCGGCACTTTAAACTGCCGGGAAATAACAGAAAAGTGCCGGTAATTATTTTTCCCGGCACTTTTTTGCGGCAGTCAAAAATGCCGGCTAAAACTCCGTCGGCAATTCTTTTACCGGCACTTATACCAAACCGCCAGCATATAAGGTTTTGGCGGCACTTACAAGTGCCAGCATAGAAGGTAAAGCCGGCACTTACAAGTGCCAGCAAAAACTCTCTATTCCGGCACTTATACCAAACCGCCAGCATAGAAGGTTTTGGCGGCACTTACAAGTGCCAGCATAGAAGGTAAAGCCGGCACTTGCAAGTGCCAGCAAAAACTTTCTATTCCGGCACTTATACCAAACCGCCAGCATAGAAGGTTTTGGCGGCACTTACAAGTGCCAGCATAGAAGGTAAAGCCGGCACTTGCAAGTGCCAGCAAAAACTCTCTATTCCGGCACTTATACCAAACCGCCAGCATAGAAGGTTTTGGCGGCACTTACAAGTGCCAGCAAAACCGCCAGCATAGAAGGTAAAGCCGGCACTTGCAAGTGCCAGCAAAAACTCTCTATTCCGGCACTCCAAACCGCCAGCATATCTCATTTTAGTGGCATTTACAAGTGCCAGGAAAACAATCTGTTCCGGCACTTCAAAAAGCCAGCATATCCCTTTTTAGTGGCACTCATAAGTGCCAGGAAAACGATCTGTATCGGCACTCCAAACCGCCAGCATATCCCTTTTTAGTGGCACTCAAAAGTGCCAGGAAAACAATCATTTCCCGGCACTCAAAAACGCCAGCCTATATATTAGTTTTAATGGCACTCATAGGTGCCAAAATAATTTTAAAATTATAAATAATAATTTAATTAGGTAAAATAATTATTTCATAGCAACACAAAGATTTTGAAAAGATATATAAAAACACGCAAATGATTACAATTAAGCACAATAAATTTTAGTCATAGGCAAAATACCATCAATTTATAAAATTTCAAGAATATATATATCATCTAATCAACATCCATAATAGACAAAAAATACCATCAATTTATAAAATTTCAAGTATATATCATGTAATCAACATTCAATAGACAAAAAATACCATCAATTTAATTAATTGCAACAACAAAATTGTATCGGCATATATACTTCAAATACATATTTGAGTCCTATACAAAATGAAGGAAAGGAGGAGATCAACATTGCAATTAGTCACCAGATTACTTCTCCTTAACTTAATCAAACCTGCATTAGAAAAAAAGAGATTGTGAGCAACAATTTGTTTGTAATCCTCAAATTCACTTCAAGCATACAATTTGTTTCGAGAATTATGAGCAACACACATGAATTTCACACCAGTATGACAATCAAGTGGCAACTAATAAAAGCAAGAAAGAGATTGTGAAAACAAGGACTAAAATAAAAGGAAACTTGTAAAACAAGCTCAACGGCCTCAGCTTACTACAAAAAAAAAAACAAAAGAAAAAACATTTTCTCCATTTGACTTTCCCTATGCTCTAGATAATCAAAGGCACTACCTAGGGATGAACTAATTGTTACTTTCTAACTAAACAAGTCTAACGAACAGGTGCTTTAAGGAGATTTCCACAAACATTTTCACTAATAGCTTTAATTCCACATAATGTGATTAGAGAGACAAACAGAAATTGTAAAAAGAAACGTAGGGCTAATGATCGAACTTCAGTTTAATTGCTCCATAACTTATAATCTATACCACTCTTGACAGTTTTTCATGATATTCATATCCAATTGCCTAAACTGTATCTCCATTTAACAACCTTAAAAGCACTCCCGAACTTTTTAACAATATTTAGAAAGTAATGAAAGTAGCAAACTGAGTTAAAACAGACCTATAATGTTTCTCTAATGTATATAGCCAATGTATGCCGTACTTTCACACACATCAAACCATGGTTATTTCCATGCGCTTGTTTACACAGGTTACAGGTAGATTGTTCGTGAGTGACAGTAAGTAGCTGCCTCAGTGTCAATGAGCTTATTTGTATTAAATTGTTTCTATTAAAAAATCACTTCAAAGTTAGATTTGACCTACCTGGCTTCCAACTCGAAAATTTTGACAAGCAACAAGCGTTCTCGCTCAGTTGTTGCTGTTTCAACCTGCCCAAAGAATGCAAAACAACTTATCGCAACCAATGGATCCAATTTCTTATGTTATAACCAAGTGCACAAAAAACTGATAAACAAATTAATCCCAATCGCACCAAATAGCACATCCAAACTTTTAGCAAATAGAAACCGCAGAGGTCAAAGGTAAATTCTTTCAACAAGAATGCATTCCAATACTACAAACTTAAAGTGGCCAAAAAAAAAAGGAACAAAACTCAGCACACCTTCATACTGCTCCTTCAAATATTTTTTTATTCTTTTTTTTTAAAAAAGAAAATATTCAAACAAAATATAAAATGTACATATCTTATATCACAGAGACATGTGACAGGAAATGTTACAAACTAAACTTCGAAACAGCACAAAAAGATGAAGCTCAAAGACAATTAAGTGAGAAAACCTGCTGTTTTATTGTGGATTAGAAGAATTGACTCTTGCAGAAGGAACAAATCATGATAAAAATTGCTACTCACCAAGATATCATTATCTGAATTGCGACCTTGCGAAGACATTCCAGCCTGAGAACCTGAAGAAAAACAAGCCTTTTTAACTATAGTTCCTCAAAAATCATTGCTAAAACATTAAATACTCACCATCAACTACGTCAACCTGTTGCAGGCTATTCAAAAGATTCATGATAAGATCCTGATGGTTGACAGAAAAATTTAAGGTATAAAATTTCCATCCATAAAAATATCTGCATCAGGTTCTAAAGAAGGCTTGGGGAACACTATTAGAACACTATGTCAAATTAGAACACTATGCCTAAGCCTATAGTTGAGGAACACTATGTCAAATTTATATTAGAACACTATGTCAAATTAGAACACTATGCCTAAGCCTATAGTTGAGGAACACTATGTCAAATTTATTATGCCAGCAAAGAATTAAAAAAATAAATTTTCTTAACTTAACAAAATATACTAAATGTGTAAGAATGGTGAAGAAAGGAGAAATTACCTAGTTTCCCCAAAATCTCTCTCCCTAGCTTAACGTTCTCACTGTTTTAACCTTCTAACTGGCTTAACCTACATTAGAGAAAACAAATGTATTGAGGTCAATAATTTTCAATATTTACCAAACTAATACATGTCATTGTTTATGTATATATGTATTATACTTACAAGATAGGATGGCCAAGCAATAAATGGAGAATTAATATGTCATCACAATCCACAAATCTACTTTGCAGTTTCTATATATATATATATATATATATATATATATATATATATATATATATATATATATTGAATTTAGCTAATTAACATTTACATGATTAGAAGTTCATATAAAATCTAGTCCACGTTTTGAGTCGGGCGAAAGTTTCAAACCAAACGAAACCAAACCAAGATTGATCATTCAGCAAGAGTTAAAGTGATATTTGGCACTCGTTAGCTTGATACTTGAGAATTTATCAACTTTTATGGAGGATCTCTTAACACTCATTCTAGCATTTGGCACCAATTAGAGTTTCTCTAACCTTTTACTGCTAAACATAAAGGCATTACTTGAGTAAAAAGGTTGTAAAAGTAGGACCAGATTAGTTGCAGCCTGCAAGGACATAGATAGCATCTCAATTATATATAGGACTGGAAAGTTAAATAATTCTTGCTTGAAAACTAAGATATATATATATATATATATAAAGTCCGGCCACTCTGTTTGTATAAGCTATGGTGGGGGCTAGCAAACAAAAAGGGAAGGCAAGCAAATCCTCAAGCAAGAATATCAATAGCATGAGCATAAATTGACAACTAAAGCAAAAATTAAATAAAAAAAAAAAAAAAAGATATTCACATATCCGTTAGTATTGGTGAAGAACCTCAAATCCATCCATCCATTCATCCATCCATGGTAGGAATCAGAACAAGAATCAGAATAAGCATAAGAGAGTCTTAAATGGCATTCTCAGGCCTTTCCCTGTCCCCCTTCTTTAATCTTTAAGGCTTATTAAACAAGCAAGAAGAGAAATTCCAAGCTTACTCTTTAAGTAAGAAAGGAAGAGCCAAAAGTGGACCATCTGCCTCAAAAACATGCTAGGCTTGCCAAATATAGACTCTTTTTTTTTAAGTTAAGGACAGCATAGAATCTATTATGAGTACCTTGAAGGATCTCAAAAGCAGAGAGCATAATAGGGTACCATCTTAGACTTTTTTTAAAGAAAACCTGCATTAACTCCCAATTTTGGTCCATCTATCACATATGACATCCAAAGTTTGGTTCATCCAGGAAAACAAGAAGTAAGATTTGAGTAGCATCAGCATGCAATCAGATGCACCATCTTACAATCATTCTTGGAACAGCTAATGCATATAGTGCTTTATTAGCTTTACTGCAAGTGCTAAAAAAATACATATTTTGTCAAAATGGAATAGCTAATGCAGCAATAAACAATAAATTCCATCATATACAACACTCTTGTCATGAACTATAAGGTTGTGTTCAATGATTCTTCCTATAGCTAGTGCTTGTCGGGCTGTTTCAAAATTACGAGGAAAAGAAAAGATTTGAATACTATGCTTCACTCATTCTCTGAAACATTGTTATGTATCTATTTTAGCATGATAATATATACTTGCATAGTGTATATTGGTATAACCATATATGGGTTAATCTTTTGACATGTGTTACGTTCTACGCATCTAATCTAATACTTTATATATATATATATATATATATATATATATATATATATATATATATATATATATATATATATATATATATATTATTATACTTAAATAGTGTACTCATATATAAAGACACTGTTTATTGAGGCAAAAACTTGTAGCTATCAAATTGGCTTTCACTCTGAGGTATCCACTTGGAATTGTTTCTATCTTTTCTTAAAGTTGCGTGGCCTGATGAGGAGATATCAATTTTTGAAATCAAACTGGTGGATTGCTACACGACTACTCATGTTAACATACAGTAATTAGCATGGGATTTAATTTTGCAAACTTTGTAGATTAACCCATGATTCTTTGGTGGTGTTTGTAAGTTGTAACATAGCTCAGTTAACTGGTACCACATAATACACTCACAATGAACAGTGAGATCTAACCCTATCAACTTGATTAAGTGCCTACAAGTATTCTATGTGGTGAAAATATAATTTAAAGAAATTAAGGTACGAAAGCTTCTTAAATCTAGTCTTAAGTCTTAAATTAGAGTACCTCTAAGGTGAAATTAAATTCTGGTGCCTACAACTTAAACTTCTCGACTTAAAGAAATTAAGGTACGAAAGCTTCTTAAATCTAGTCTTAAGTCTTAAATTAGAGTACCTCTAAGGTGAAATTTAATTCTGGTGCCTACAACTTAAACTTCTCGACTTTCACCTACAAGTATTCTAGTGCCTACAAGAAATTAAAGAAATTAAGGTAAAATTCTGGTGCTCCAAATTCTGTGCCTTAAATCTAGTCTTAAGTCTTAATGCTCCGAATTAGCATGGGATTTAAAGAAAGTTGAGAAGTTTAAGTTTAAGGTACGAAAGTTTAAGGTGAAATTAAATCTAGTCTTAGAATTTCTTTATTAAATTCTGGTGACTTGTAGGTGAAAGTCGACTTTGGGCCATTCTTAATTTCTTGTAGGCACTAGAATATAACTAAAACTTCTTGAGTAAACACTAGAATATAACTAAAACTTCTTAATTTTATTCTTCTTTGTTCTTTAAGGTGAAAGTGTATATAGATCTCAACTTTGGGCCATTCTAAATTAGAGTACCTCTCAATTCTGCTCTATTGACAATCCCGATCTTGTCTCACTATATATATATATATTATATTATATTATATTTGTATAGTGAAACTTCAATTTGATTTCCATGTTGGATCACAAGTTCTCCTATGTCATAAAAAGTGAGAGCAGCATGTGGGCAGCTTAAGATGAAGACAGACATATGACATCCCCCAGAAGAAAAAAAAAAATTTGACGCACTATGCTATATATGTCATAAAAACTGATGAAGAAAAAAAAATTGATGTCCCGCACGAACCTTGACAGAGCTTCGAGCTTCTAATGTCGTTGGAGAAGACGCTCGAACCTGGACAGAGCTCCGAGTGTCGTTGGAGAAGACGCTTGAACCAGGACAGAGCTCCGAGCGTCGTTGGAGAAGACGCTCGAACCTGGACAGAGCTCCGACCGTAGTTGGAGAAGACGCTCCACAAATCTTCGATCTTCAGCCTGAGAGCATCGACGACACCGCGTGCGTGGAAATGTCAGTAGTCGCAAAGCTTCTGCCAGAAAAATAGGGTACGCGCGGCAGATCGATGGTGGTGGAGGGGGGAAGCTAGAGGAAACCTTAATTATCTACGGCAGCTTAATGGTGGTGGAGGCGCGCGGTACAGGTGGTCGCAGGGGAGGCCGTGGCGGCCGGGGGAGCGGACAGGGAAAGGCTTGCGCGCGGGATGGATGGCCGCAGGGGAGGCGTTGGCCGAGGCGGCGGAGGCGCGCCGTAGAGGTGGCCGCAGGGAGACGGTGGCTGGGGGAGCTAGCGTGCAGAGAGATAGGGAGAAGGCTTGCGTGCGGCTAATTTAGGGAAGGAGCTAGGGAAATTTTTTGGGGTTTTTTTTTTCCTTTCTTGCGCGCGATAGCTGGAAAAAAATTTCGCCTGCGCGCTATCGCGACCGTACGTGCGCGGGAATTAAATTTTTCTTTCCTGGCATTTGGTAGGATAAATTTTTAAATTAGTAATAGATTAAACATATTAATACAAATGCCAGTTTTAATTGCTGACAATTACTTGCTGGCAATTAATTCAAATGCCAGTATTAATTAAATTTTAGTGGCATTTCTTGCAAAAGTCATTAAAAAAATGCCAGTAAATTTTTTTTTTTGATATTTTTAATATAATTTTTTTTAAGATTAAACAAATAAATAAAATAATATAAATATAATTTTTTTTAACGGCATTTTTAAAAAACTGCCGGCAAAAATTTATTTTTGGTGGCTTTTTTTCTAAATGCCACCACAAAAGTGCCAGCAAAAATTAGTTTTGGTGTAGTGTTTGTTCTAAAATCTCTAGAGCTTCTCTCTCTAGATTTCTTGCATTTTGGAGCTTCCAAACTCAATGTTCTTCGGATTCAAGTAAGTTTTATTGATCAAAATCTCGTTTTTCACAGTTTTTCTCTCTTTTGTTCAAAATGTGAGTAGAAATCATGGAATTCTTTCGTTTGTGAATGGTTTTTGATCAAATTTCTTTTGAAATAAGAACTCTGGGTCAATTAGTTTTGCGTTTATGCTGGGTTTTTACCTGATTAACGAGTTTTTAGGCTTCGATTTCTAAAAATTTGGTTTTAGGGCATAAAAGAGGAATTTTTGGAAATCATGGGATTGATCTATTTTTAAAATTCCTTTTGGAAAACTAATTTGATTCTTGGCTTCTCTACATGATTATGATTGTCTAGGTATAATGTTTCAAATTTTTCAAAATTGATGATTTTTCTTGTGTTCTTGAGTTGGCTCTTCACAGGACACCTTCTCCAAAACTCAAAACACTCAGATCAATGGCTCTCTCTTGGTTCTTTCTATTGTTAGTCACTATGGTACACACGAGTATATCTGTTAAAACGGAACAGGATGATTCAACGCAAATCAAGACGAAGGACGCAGAGGAAGAGAGCTCAGACTATGATGAAGAAGAATGGGACGAATTCTTCAAAGATGTTCAACGAAAAATTGATGAGGAGGACAGGCAATTTACCAAAGGAAAAAGACTAATGAAATCAGCCTCAACAACCAGACAGTACACGAGAAGGAAAAATGTCCAAAGGAGTGCGAGTCAGCATAGTGGGCCTCTCACCAGAGCACGCTCACTTTCTGGAATTCTTCAAACTGAATCTCCATGGGTTACGGGAATGAATGCACCATCTGCATCCACACAGCACCCATCACACTCGAAGAAAGGGACTACAGACGCAGATGAATTGGAACTGCTTCGTCAGGAACAGCGAAAACTTTTTGCTGCACAAGAAAGAATGTCGACAGAACTTCAGCAACTTTCCTCTCAGCACAAAAAGATCAAGAAAAAGTATTCAAACATTTCGAAACTGTTCAAGGGGATTTTGAACAAGCTGAGCTGTACCAGTTCAGATTCATCAGACTGAGCAGGACCTTCTGTTCATTTTAGTTTTACTCTCTTGCAGACCTTGCCGTTCTTAGTTTTCTTTAGGACTTAGTTTTTGTTCTAACTTGTAGTTTAGTTCTCAGGTTGTGCATATTGCTAGAACTTTTTTTTTAACTCTCCTTACATATTGTAGCTCTTGCTACGTTTTGGCTTTGTTTTGTGACAAAAAGGGGGAGAGAGTTAGAGAGAACTCTGAACAATGAAACAATGAATGATGTGAACTGAACTTTGTGAATATCAAGGTAAGTATCTTCAACTCAACTTTGGTTTTTATTTGTTGATTGGTGGCATGCCTCTATACTAACTATTCGACTAACTATTTGGGCATGTATTATGACTAACAAGTTGATGTTGGACTAACATAGTTTGACATTTGGTTTTCGACTGCTTAGAAGATATGTTGGTTTTAACTATGATTCTCTTACATATCTGAATTTTTCAAATGTCATGATGAGAATAAACTCTATCTCTGTATTTGTTTTTGTATGATTCAATTCTTGAGGTATCTAACGATTTCTTTTGTCAAGAATGATTTCTGTGTGCAGAGATTACAGATGTCTAAGTCTAGAGTCTGTCTTAGGAGTTTATCTCATGTTTTTAATTTCTGGATCTCTTTTGTAAATTTTTGTTGTATGGTGATAGCAACAAAAATATCTTTTTGAATTTTCTTTTGTGGATTTGTGTTTTGTCACGAAACTGCCAAAGGGGGAGATTGTTACGGAATTTGAGTTGGCGTATTTCGTGAATGTATTAAGTCTTGAAGATTGAAGATGAAGAAACTTTGGATCGTATACCTCAATCTCAAGAAAGAAGAATTCAAAGGGATCAGGTACGTTTAACTAAAGATTTTGATGATCCGAATACTTCTTATAGTGTAGAAACACCTGGAAGAATTTTTAATTGCTTAAACATCAAAAACTGAACATGGGACATGTTCAGGATCCGGATCGGACTCGGCAATCCGGATCCCGAAGGTGTTGGTTCATACACTGGTTCAATCCGGATCGCAGCATCCTCTGATCCGGATCCCGAACACTAGTTTTACCTGTGTGCTTCCTCGATCCGGATCAGGATTTGCAATCCGGATCCCGAACATTGATGTTCTGGTAAAACTGTATGAACGATCCGGATCGGACTTTGTGATCCGGATCCCGAACAGACATTTTCTGGAAATCGTCTTTCTTGCTTCTGCAATCCGGATCGTCATTCCAATCCGGATCGCCGTCGGTAAATATCTCCAGAAAAGGCAGTTTTTGTTTCCTATCTTCTTCCAATGGTTTCTAACCTATAAATAGGCCCTGTATTCATTTTCTAGGGCATCCGCAGAATCGCTATTACAGAAGAAAATAGCCGAAAAGAAAAATCCACATATATAGAGAAGAAAGGAAATCAATAGATTTATTCTATGTTTCTTCATCTATATTGATTGATTTGATTCTAGGTTTTCCATACTCACATTTTGAGTAGAATCAAATCAATGAATACTTAGATGGTATTTCCGATCTATCTTTAATCTAAGTATTCGGCGGATCATCACCACCCAAAACAAACAACGATTTACCCCAAAATCGGCGCGTGGACTCGCGTGGCCTTGTGGATTCAAGGTGCAACCGCTCTCGTGGATTCGGAGCGAGGTACGTTCGTGGATTCGAAGCGTGCTATTGGGTGAAGACCGTGGATTCGGTTGGACGTCGTGGACTCGACGTTGGACGCTGTGGATTCAGCGTTGGGCGCGGATCGTGGATTCGAGAAGCGTCGTGGAGCGAGCGGGAAGATCTACTAGGAGCGTATGAAAAAGGTTGAGTCGTCTGTGAGTACGGTATATCACCTTGTACGTGTTTAATTCTAGTGGATTTCGCCGTGTTATCGGTCCCGTGGTTTTTTACTCCGGTTTGGAGTTTTTCCACGTAAAAATCTTGCGTGTTCTTTTATTTTTCCGCATTGGGTTTATTTGCGCAATGATTTTTTGAGTGTTTATTGTTTACACCTATTCACCCCCCTCTAGGTGTTTTTTCCCCTATTTAGATCCAATTACTTATAACCCAACAACTGTTCCGGCGTGAACAGTAACGAGTGGCGCAAAAATCAAGTAGGTAGTCCATTTTGACCGTTTTCGCGCACTGAATCCGAATTTGATGTCCGTTTTGCCAAATTCCAACTCTAAAAATTGCCGAAGGCACCCGGAAAGATGTTCTTAGCCCAAATTTCGTGCTGAGCCCAATTTTAATATCCGTTTCGCGCAAAACCACTTCCAAGGATCCGACGGAGTCAACCGATCACCCACGTGATCCATTTAAGCTCGAGGTCCAACACTTGTGTCCAATTATGCACAAACACTTCCAATACACAGTACATGCTCCCTAGAATGTTACGGAATTTGAGTTGGCGTATTTCGTGAAAGTGTTAAGTCTTGAAGATTGAAGATGAAAGAAGTTTGGATCATATACCTCAATCTCAAGAAAGAAGAATTCAAAAGGATCAGGTATGTTTAACTAAAGATTTTTGGTGATCCGAATACTTCTTGTAGTGTAGAAACACTTGGAAGAATTTTTAATTGCATAAAAATCAAAAACTGGACATGGGACATGTTCAGGATCCGGATCAGACTTTCCAATCCGGATCCCGAAGGGTATTTGTTCATTGGCAAATACAATCCGGATCGCAGCCTTCCTTGATCCGGATCCCGAACACTGGTTTTACCATTTGTTGAACAATCCGGATCAGCTTTTCAATCCGGATCCCGAAAGTTGGTGTTTGGTGAATTTGTATGAACGATCCGGATCGGCACTTCGATCCGGATCCCGAACCCTGTTTTCTGGAATTGTCTATCACGTTACGACGATCCGGATCACAGTAAATCCGATCCGGATCGCCGTCCTGAAAATTTCCAGAAACGGATAGTTTTTGATCCTTATCTTCTTCCAACGGTTTCTAACCTATAAATAGACCCTATGATTCATTTTTAGGGTATCGAAAATAAAAAGAAAAGTACGACCGAAAGAGAAAAATCCACATATAGAGAAGAAAGGAAATCAATAGATTTAATTCTATGTTTCTTCATCTATATTGATTGATTTGATTCTAGGTTTTCCAAACTCAGATTTTGAGTAGAATCAAATCAATGAATACTTAGATGGTATTTCCGATCTATTTCTAATCTAAGTATTCGGCGGATCATCACCACCCAAAAACAATGATTTACCCTAAATCGGCGCGTGGACTCGCGTGGCCTTGTGGATTCAAGGTGCAACCGCTCTCGTGGATTCGGAGCGAGGTACGTTCGTGGATTCGAAGCGTGCTACTGGGTGAAGACCGTGGATTCGGTTGGACGTCGTGGACTCGACGTTGGACGCTGTGGATTCAGCGTTGGGCGCAGATCGTGGATTCGAGAAGCGTCGTGGAGCGAGCGGAGAAGATCTACTAGGAGCGTATGGTAAAAGGTTGAGTCGTCTGTGAGTACGTTATATCACCTTGTACGTGTGTTAATTCTAGTGGATTTCGCCGTGTTATCGGTCCCGTGGTTTTTTACTCCGGTTTGGAGTTTTTCCACGTAAAAATCTTGCGTGTTCATTTATTTTTCCGCATTGGGTTTTATTGCGCAATGATTTTTTGAGTGTTTATTGTTTACACCTATTCACCCCCCTCTAGGTGTTTTTTCCCCTATTTAGATCCATTACATATAACCCAACAAGTGGTATCAGAGCGGGAATAGGGTTGTAAACAATGGTTGAAGGTGGAAACATCAATCGACCCCCTTTCTTTGATGGAACAAATTATGCGTACTGGAAAGTACGGATGAAAGCCTTTTTAATTTCCATCGACGAACGGGTGTGGCAATCAATTGAATTAGGATGGTCTAATCCAACTGAAATTATTTCTGATGTTCGCACCTTAAAACCTAGGTCGAAATGGACCAAGGAAGAGATTGATTCATCTTCTTACAATGGCAAGGGAATTAATGCTTTATTTAATGCTTTGTCACAAACAGAGTTCTCTCGCGTCTCGGCATGTGAGACTGCGAAAGAAATCTGGGATGTTCTTCAAGTTACGCATGAGGGAACTAACCTTGTGAAGATTCAGAAACTGCAAATGCTTACGAGCAAGTTTGACTCTATTTCTATGGCAGAAAATGAATCTTTCACAGACTATTACACACGATTGCAAGACATCGTAAACTCATGTGCTAACTTGGGAGAGAAGATTCCAGAATTTAAAGTTGTAAGAAAGATATTAAGAACTCTTCCTGAACGATTTCGCCCAAAGGTCGCAGCCATTGAAACAATTAAACACCCGGACGAAATGCGTGTAGAAGAATTAGTTGGTTCATTACAAACTTATGAAATGACATTTCCTACTAACTATTCTTCGGGAAAGGCATCCTCTTCTAAGTCTTCAGGTTATGCATTGAAAACAACAAAGGAAGAAGACGCGGATTCATCCTCCTCAGACGATGACGAGAACCTATCTATGGAGGACTTTGAGAAGCAGCTCGCTCTCTTGACAAGGAAGTTTCGCCGCAACTTTCGAAGGGGTAATCCAAGAAAAACTCCATCCTTCGGAAAGTCGAAGAAAGGCAAGGGTTTTTCAAGCTACAAGTCAAGAAAGCAAGAGAACTTCTCAAAGGACAAGAAAAGTTTGGAGGGACAAGTACAATGCTTCAAATGTCGAGGCTACGGCCACATTGCAACGGAGTGTCCCAACAAGAATCCGGCAAAGAAGAAGGCGATGCAAGTCGTCACTTGGGATGACAACTCAACGTCAAATGAGTCATCGTCAAGTGATGAAGAAGACAACGCGACGGCATTCCACGCGTCCACACCCTCACCCTTCATGTGCTTGATGGCAAGTACCTCCGACTCGTTGTCCAACTCCTCCCATGCTGAAAAGAACGCTACGGACGACGAATCGAGTAATTCTGAAGGTGAAGATTTTGCTCTTGCCTACCATAAGCTTTTGAGGGATTCAAAGAAACTGGCAAAGCAAAACCGGAGTTTGAGAGGGAGATTGCAGGATCTCGAAGAAGAAGCAAAAGGGCATCTTCTCTCTCAAACGCTCTTGAAGTGGAAAGGGATAACTTAGCCAAAGCAAATGTTTCCCTTCAAGAGGAAAATGAGCTTTTTGAGAAAGAACATGAGAAATTGGTGGATAAAGCGAATTATTTCTCAAAGCTCTACAACGAGGCTCGACAGGATAAAATGGAAATGACAAAGACCATTCTCCAACTAAAGGACGATTTAAAGCGATTCTCTTCAGGAAGGAGTAAGTTGGATAGGCTTCTTGGTCTTGGTCAAACAAATCGGTTCGGCCTCGGATACACTCAAACTGGAGACAGTCCAAGTTCGAGTGGGACAGTTTTTGTGCCTCAGTCGGTATCTCCTCCTCCGACACCGGAATTCACGACAAGCAACGACAACAAGCCTACTTCATCCTCTTCGGGATCGTCAAGATCTAAGGTATGTTTTCGTTGTGGCTTTTCAGGGCACATAAGGAGAAATTGCAAGACGGGAGCCAAACGCTCACCTCAAGCACCTCTTGCAATGACTACCAAAAAGGTGATTCCTCAGAAATCGAATGCAAATCATTCAAAGGAAAAGAGCCTTGGTAGTTCACCGCGCAAGACGACTTCATCAAGGAGCAGCAATCGAACGAACAAGACGCTTTCACCTAGGCGAGTAACTTCACGACCATTACCGACGCATTCCAAAAAGGTTTGGGTGCGCAAAGGTGAAATTTTTCCTTGTCTTGTTACTAATGTTTCCTTGCATGCATATGATAGTTCGTCTTGGTATCTGGATAGCGGGTGTTCCCGTCACATGACCGGTGACAAAAACTGTTTTCAAACCTTTGAGAAAATCTCCGGAGGACTTGTTGTTTTCGGAGACGGTCGGTCTTCCAAGATTGTTGGAAAAGGAACTATCGCTATTCCGGATGGCCCGGTTCTAAATAATGTGTTATTTGTTAATGGCCTTAAGACTAACCTCATAAGCATAAGTCAACTTTGTGACAATGGTTATTCAGTTAATTTTTCATCTGATGAATGTACTGTAACTGACAAGAACCATGTTTTCTTTTTAAAAGGGGTTAGATCAGAAAACAATTGTTATGTAGTTCCTCATAAAATTTCTGAAAAGTGTAACCTAGCTTCTTTGAAAAATGAAACTCTTTGGCACGAAAGGCTAGGTCACATAAACTTTAAGGAACTTGCTAGAATTTCAAACAAAGATGTGGTCAAGGGGGTTCCTAAACTTTCATTTGAACAAAACATTGTGTGTGGCGGTTGCCAAAAGGGAAAACAGTCAAGGACTGCACACAAGAACTTGAACCACATTGGTACAAAACGGCCTTTGGAACTTTTGCACATGGATTTAATGGGGCCAACTCGTCAACCATCTTTGGGAGGTAAATGGTATATTTTCTTATTGGTTGATGATTTCTCTAGATATTCTTGGGTAGCATTTTTAAAAGAGAAAGCTGATACTTTTGATTCTTTTCACGAGATTTGCCATCGTATTATGATTGAAAAGAATGAAAAGATTACTCGTGTTAGAAGTGATAGAGGTGGAGAATTCATAAATTCTAAATTCATTGATTTTTGCACTTCAAACGGCATTAAACATGAATTCTCAGCACCCTATACACCTCAACAGAATGGTGTAGTCGAGCGCAAAAACAGGGTCGTACAGGAGATGGCACGTGTTATGCTTCATAGCCGGAACTTACCGTTATATTTTTGGGCTGAAGCGGTGAACACTGCTGTCTATGTAATTAATCGAGTGTATTTGCGCCCGGGGACTTTAAATACACCATATGAACTATGGTTTTGTAGAAAACCGAACATCAAATATTTTCGTATCTTTGGGAGTCGGTGTTTTATTTTACGTGACCGCGAAAATCTTGGAAAATTTGACTCTCGAAGTGACGAAGGGATTTTCTTGGGTTATTCTACAAACAGTAGAGCATATCGAGTTTTTAACTTAGAATCTAAGACGATCGTAGAATCGATAAATGTTAAAGTAGATGAAGCTTTTCACTTTGCATCTGAAAAATCTACCCTCGATATCTCTCTTGATGATGATACACCTGCTAATGCATCTTCTTCTAACAATTCTTTCGATAATAATGATGCATCTAACGGTTCTTCAAGTTTATCTGATGTGCAGGATTCATCTCATGTACCTCCGACTACTCCGTTACCTCAAACGTTACGCATCTCCAAGGATCATCCTGAATCGAACATCATTGGAGATCCACAAGAAGGAGTTAGAACTCGGAGACAATTGGTTTGCGGATTCGCTTGCTACGTATCTTTAATCGAACCAAAGAATGTCGATGAAGCTCTTCAGGATGACTACTGGATTGAAGCAATGCAGGAAGAGCTCCATCAATTTGAGCGAAACAAAGTCTGGGAATTAACGAAGCCTCCGAAGCAACACAATGTGATAGGTACCAAATGGATTTTCAAGAACAAGAAAAATGAGGATGGTACTATCATTAGGAACAAGGCAAGACTAGTTGCTCAAGGCTACTCTCAAGTAGAAGGTATAGACTTTGATGAAACTTTCGCCCCTGTAGCTAGACTCGAGTCCATTCGTATCTTATTTGCGATAGCTTGTCATTTTAAAATCAAATTATTTCAAATGGACGTTAAGAGCACCTTTTTAAATGGGTTTTTAAATGAGGAAGTTTATGTGGCTCAACCGAAAGGTTTTGTGGACCATAAACTACCTAACCATGTTTTTCGTCTGAAAAAGGCTCTTTACGGTCTGAAACAAGCACCGCGAGCATGGTACGAAAGGTTGACAAAGCACCTTTTGGAAAAGGGCTATACTCGAGGGGGAGCTGACAGGACTCTCTTTGTGAAGCATTATCAAAACAATTTCATTGTAGCACAAATCTATGTCGATGACATTGTATTTGGCGCAACAAGAGATAATGATGCTTCTAAATTCGCGGAGACCATGGAAAGCGAATTTGAGATGTCCATGATGGGCGAATTGACTTATTTTCTTGGATTACAAGTTAAACAAAACGATGAAGGCATTCACTTGTGTCAATCCAAGTATGCAATGGAGTTGGTCAAAAAGTTTGATTTAGAAAATTCTAAGGATTTTCCGACTCCAATGGGAACTAGCCATAAGGGACTTGGAAGTGAATCACATAGTGAGAATGTAGACGAGAAACTGTATCGCAGTATGATTGGAAGTCTACTTTACCTCACGGCTAGTCGCCCGGATATATCCTTCAGTGTTGGGATTTGCGCGAGATATCAATCAGCACCAAAGGAGGTTCACCTGAAAGCGGTGAAACGGATCATCCGGTACATCAAAGGTACAATAAATTTCGGAATTTGGTATCCTATGGGAACAAGTTTGGATATTGTTGGATACTCAGATGCCGATTGGGCAGGATCAGTGGATGATCGGAAAAGCACGAGTGGTGCATGCTTCTATCTTGGCCATTGCCTTGTTGCATGGCACAGTAAAAAGCAAAATTGCATAGCACTCTCGACTGCCGAAGCGGAATATATTTCAGCGGGTAGTTGCTCAACCCAATTGATATGGATGAAAAGCGTGTTGAGCGACTTCCGGATTTCAGCAACTTCGGTAACAATTCTTTGTGACAACACTAGTGCTATAAACATTTCAAAAAACCCTGTGTTGCACTCTAGAACAAAACATATTGAACTTAGATATCATTTTCTTAGAGAGCTAGTTGAATCAAATATTCTTCAACTTTCATATATTTCAACTGAGGATCAATTAGCTGACATTTTAACAAAACCTTTGGATCAAAAACGTTTTATTCACTTGCGTAAAGCAATTGGCATGCTTTCCTTGAAATAACCTCTTTTTGAAACTTTTGCTTAGGTTAGGTTTTGTTTTTGTTTTGTTTTGTTCATTATCTATGTTTGTACATAGGACATTAATTGAGCATTGATCATAATTGACTTTAATTGCATCTTTTCACGCATTTAGAAATTTATTATGCTTTTGATATCATAATATTTCAATGTTGCAATGATCATTTATGTTAATTAAGTCATCTTTTAAGTGATCAAAGTCAATTTCTCTCTCAATGATCTCTTGGTATAGTCATTATCTTATTTGACTGTTTAGTCGAGTATGAATGCGAGATCAATTTTTGGTTGAATACCTTATATATTAAATAATTGATAGCCAATTGAGGGGGAGTCAAAGAAATGTAATATGCTCAAAAGATGTGGAAAGAGTTACATCCCAATGAGGAGTGTGAAAACTACCACCACATGGAGAAAAGAAAAAAGATACCCCATGTATGCCAAGCAA
Organism: Tillandsia fasciculata; assembly: GCA_029168755.2. Lineage (NCBI taxonomy): Eukaryota > Viridiplantae > Streptophyta > Magnoliopsida > Poales > Bromeliaceae > Tillandsia > Tillandsia fasciculata. Next base: position 209,908 of record JAQOTM010000257.1, on the reverse strand, counting down.
ATTTTTGTTTTAAAAAATGATGATGAAATGCATATTGAAATACTTGACTCTGTCAAATTTCAAGGTTGGTATAAGGTGGGATTTTTGATAAAAGATGCTCAAAGAGCCACTCTCTTCAACAGATTGTCTAGATACATTATCTAACTTATCTGGGATTTCAAACATCTATTGATCTTGGTATTTCATTTTCTTTACCAAATTGATGATTTGATAAAGGCATTACGCATAAGATCATGTTAGATGTAATTGAAGTTGTTCAACTTTAAGAGTTTTAATTTCCATAAATTTTCGTTTCATTTTTGAGTATTTTTGATAGATTTAGTATAATCTATTTCTTGTTGTATGAAACGATGATTTTTGTTTAAAGTTGATATGCTAAAGTGCTTACATACTTTTTCTGGATTTTATGGAATTTTTCTAAATTTTTCTGAAGAAAAAGTTGGAGCCGATCCGGATCGGACAAGTGATCCGGATCCCGAACGCAGGCTTTTTCCTGCGGGTAGCCGATCCGGATCAAATCTCGATCCGATCCGGATCACGGCTAGGGTTTTAATAGAACAAAAGGGTTTTGATTTCTTTTACTTCAATCTTTTGTTTTAAGTCTCTAGAGCTTCTCTCTCTAGATTCTTCCATCTTGGAGCTTTCAAACTCAAGTTCTTCGATTCCAAGTAAGTTTTATTGATCAAAATCTCGGTTTTTCACAGTTTTTCTTGTTTGCTCAAAACGTGAGTGAAATCATGGAACTTTTTCGTTTGTGAATGGTTTTTGGTCAAATTTCTTTTGAAATAAGAACTCTGGGTGGATTAGTTTTGATTATATGCTGGGTATTCTCCTGATTAACGAATTTTTGGGCTTCGATTTCTAAAAATTCGGTTTTAGGGCATATAATAGGAATTTTTGAAAATCATGCAATTGATCTATTTTTAAAATTCTTTTTGCAAAACTAATTTGATTCTTGGCTTCTCTACATGATTATGATTGTTTGGGTACAATTTTTCAAATTTTTGAAAATTGAAATTTTTTGTGTTCTTGAGTTGTTCTTCACAGGATACATCTCTCACTAGCAGCCAAAATGGTGATCACCTGGATCATTTTTCTACTTGCTGCCATGGTTCATGCTAAGGACACTGTCAAGCCTAAAAGGCTAAGAGAACAAAGAAGACCAGAGTGATTCCGAGACGGAATCAGAGACGGATTCGATTGACTGGGATAACCTCGAGATCGAGGAAAATGTCCCCATTGTCTCAAAAGGGAAAGCCACTGCTGAAGCTTCAAAGGCAAAGCCTCCGCCTACTGCTGCAGAAAAAGGAAAAGCCCCTATGGACCCAAGTCCAATCGGAACAAAAAGAAAAACCGGTGCAAGAAAAAGAGGCAGTGCTCGGGGCATTTCGATTAACGAACCTATTGCTAGCCAGCCTCCTCAACAAGAATTCATTAGCTCAGCACGGATCAAAGATTTTGAGAAAAGGGAATGCATTGGCGAAAGACATGTAAATGTCACAGCAATGAGAGAAAGATCTACAATCTTTGGGACTCTGTTTGACCAGGCCGGTCTTGCTCCCATATGCAACTTCCCTGAGACTACTGGGTACTGTCCTCACTCAGTACGGATGTTTTATCAGAACGGTTCAAGTCTAGTTGATCAAGACCAGGGACGTCGAGAATTTCACACTTTGGTCAAAAATATCAAGATCAAAGTCACACCCCAATTGATTGGAGAAGTGCTAGGAATGAAAGCCAGAACTGATGGACTCCATTATCTGAAAACTCAAGTCTTCACGACAACTCTTGGAGAGTGGTGGTTAATGGAATTTGTCTTCCAGATACTTTGTCGACCGGAAATTCTGTTTTCTCAAAAGAACTTCGACCGGAGTATCGCTATATAAACTTCATTGTCTGCTACAACATCCTTCCAAACATGAATACGAAGGTTCTTCGATGGGATAGGATGTTATTCCTTTATCTTCTAGGAAACCCCGCAGCATCAATGGGAGCGAACTTGAACATTCCTTACCTCATTTGGTCAAGGATGGCGCGTTATGTGGAACATTCTCACCCCACAGAGAGACTCCCCTATCCAATGATAATTATGCGCATCCTTAGAAAGTTTAAAGTCGACACAAGTGCAAGCTCATATATGTACAGTTTGGGCACAATCAATGAGACACAATTGTGAAGTCTCTCTCGACGAAACAAGATGATCCTCCATCACCTCCTACCCGACAAAGAGCACCACCTCGAGCAACAGCTGCTGTTCCACCTGCACAGCAAGCACCTCCTTCAACTTCTGATGATGATGCTTCAGTTAGCTCTATCTTTAAAGAACAACAGCGACTCTCAAACGAGCAAGAACGCATGTCTATTGAGTTCGCTGAAATGAAAGAAGATCTCAAAGAAGTCAAGAAAGAACAAGCTTTGATGGTCCAAGATCTCAAAGAAGTTAAGAAGGAGCAAGCCTCTATGAACAAACGGATCAAGAAAATGTTTCAGAAGCTTGGTTGTATCAGCTCTGACGATTCTGCATAAAGTTTTTTTTCTTTCTAATCTTTTCTTTTGCAGGTTTTTATGTTCTTGGTTTGTTTTATTCAGCTCTCAAGTTTCTTGATTTGTATTTAAACCTTTTTAACTCTCCTTAAATTTTTGTAATTTTGGCTTAGTTTGTGACAAAAAGGGGGAGAGAGTTTAGAGATGAGAGAACTTTGAACACAAACTTTGACTTTGGTGAAAGGTAAGTAACAAACTTTGACTTTGGTGAAAGGTAAGTATCACAACTTCTGGTTTTATCTTGTGATTTGTTGCATGTCCCTACTAACTATTCGACTAACTATTTGGACATGTATTATTACTAACAAGTTGTTTGATTACTAACAAAGCAAAGTTATGACATTTGGAATCTTATTGCTTAGAAGATATGTCAATGTTTGATTGTGATCTTATTACATATCTGAATTACTAAATGTCATGATGAGTATAAACTTTATCTCTGCTAGGTTTTGAATGCTTCAATTCTTGAGGTATCTAACGATCTCCTTTGTCAAGAATGATTTCTTTTGCAGAGAGTACAGATGTCTAAGTCTAGAGTCTGTTTTAGGAGTTTATCTCATGTATTTAATTTTTGGATCTCCATTGTAAATTTTTGTTGTATGGTGATAGCAACAAAAATATCCTTTTTGAATTTTCTTTAGTGGATTTGTGTTTTGTCACGAAACCGCCAAAGGGGGAGATTGTTACGGAATTTGAGTTGGCGTATTTCGTGAAAGTGTTAAGTCTTGAAGATTGAAGATGAAAGAAGTTTGGATCATATACCTCAATCTCAAGAAAGAAGAATTCAAAAGGATCAGGTATGTTTAACTAAAGATTTTTGGTGATCCGAATACTTCTTGTAGTGTAGAAACACTTGGATGAACTTCTAATTGCATAAAAATCAAAAACTGGACATAGGACATGTTTAGGATCCGGATCAGACTTTCCAATCCGGATCCCGAAGGGTGTTGTTCATTGGCAAATTCAATCCGGATCGCAGCCTTCCTGATCCGGATCCCGAACACTGGTTTTACCATGTTGTGTGAACAATCCGGATCAGGCTTTTCAATCCGGATCCCGAAAGTTGGTGTTTGGTGAAACTGTATGAACGATCCGGATCAGGAACTTCGATCCGGATCCCGAACCCTTGTTTTCTGGAATTGTCTATCACGCCACGACGATCCGGATCACAGTAAATCCGATCCGGATCGCCGTCCTGAAAATTTCCAGAAACGGATAGTTTTTGATCCTTATCTTCTTCCAATGGTTTCTAACCTATAAATAGACCCTATGATTCATTTTTAGGGTATCGGAAATAAAAAGAAAAATACGACCGAAAGAGAAAAATTCACATATAGAGAAGAAAGGAAATCAATAGATTTAATTCTATGTTTCTTCATCTATATTGATTGATTTGATTCTAGGTTTTCCAAACTCAGATTTTGAGTAGAATCAAATCAATGAATACTTAGATGGTATTTCCGATCTATTTCTAATCTAAGTATTCGGCGGATCATCACCACCCAAAAACAACGATTTACCCTAAATCGGCGCGTGGACTCGCGTGGCCTTGTGGATTCAAGGTGCAACCGCTCTCGTGGATTCGGAGCGAGGTACGTTCGTGGATTCGAAGCGTGCTACTGGGTGAAGACCGTGGATTCGGTTGGACGTCGTGGACTCGACGTTGGACGCTATGGATTCAGCGTTGGGCGCAGATCGTGGATTCGAGAAGCGTCGTGGAGCGAGCGGAGAAGATCTACTTGGAGCGTATGGTAAAAGGTTGAGTCGTCTGTGAGTACGTTATATCACCTTGTACGTGTGTTAATTCTAGTGGATTTCGCCGTGTTATCGGTCCCGTGGTTTTTTACTCCGGTTTGGAGTTTTTCCACGTAAAAATCTTGCGTGTTCATTTATTTTTCCGTATTGGGTTTTATTGCGCAATGATTTTTTGAGTGTTTATTGTTTACACCTATTCACCCCCCTCTAGGTGTTTTTTCCCCTATTTAGATCCATTACATACAACCCAACATAGAAGTCACCAATGACTCCACCACAGCTCTGGAGAGATCCAGGTCATCACATCCTCCCCCACTAAAAGAAAGTTTCGTACTTGAAACTAAAGTCATTCCATGACACGGGACCTCAACCAAATAGAGGGGGGTAAATATCCGAGCATCCGCCACTCAAGCTCCCAAGGCTGTCTAATACCTCCTCCAGAGACGCGATACAATCCTCGGGTCTCTAACTGGAACAAAATAAATGTCACGCCCCGGGTGTAAACCAGAACCCAGGGGCCGTCCACAGATCCGCCGTGCACACGGTATTTCCCGTGTACACGAAGCGCTGGTAACCTGCTCAGATATAAGAGATAATATAAAGGAGCATAAAATAGAGCTGAACTAAAACTAAATACATCTCAGACAAAAGCTGGAAATAAAAGTACAACATAACTCTCATAATAATACAAGTGTCTCTCCCAGCTCACCAAATAAAGTACACCCAGCTGGCCACAGCCAGACCCAAAATAAAAGAAAAGGTACAACTGTCTGAGAGTACAAGGGATACACCAAAACTACTATGTACGTGATTGGGGTAGACGACTATCTAGTCTACTATCCTCTTACCTCGATCTGCTGAAGAAGGTCCAGCAACAGCCGCAGAAGACTCTGCAAAACAAAGGGGAAAAGAAAAGAAAAACAGTGGGAGGGGTGAGAACTACTATCAAACAGTAGCCTCCCCTAGTGGGTAAACCTCAAACTCAGACATGCCCACTAGGACTACCAGAGGTGAAGAATAAAACAAGGTGGTAAGCTGTAGATATAACTACTGATGGAGAAGCTACCACTAAATGCCTCTAAGATGCCGAGCTAAAAGAATAGCTAAGTAAATGCACCAGAATCTAAAAGCCTGCCTGACTCAACCCAATCTCTACACCAGTCAACACTGGTACTGCCTGCTATGCCTGCCAAATCGGGTATGCCAGCCTACGCATAACACCGATAGGGGATGGGAGTCTCAAGGACTCAAAGCCTGTACATCGCACACTCCGGAGTGGCACTCGAGGGGAGCGACCCTCACGAGTAAAATGCCTGAGTAATAAGAGTCATAACTGTATAAGTCGCAGGACTGGATCATGACCCTGATCTAAGTGGAAAACCCATCCACTAAAAGAAGCCTAAATCCTCTCCCCTGATCTGATGCAATAACCACTGTCCGGTCAACCGCCCAAAATCCGCGGTTGCCGCAATACCCTGTCCTCACTGCTTGCCTGTCCCAGATCCCCAACTGTCCAACTACACTATCCCCTAAGTCTAGATAACCGGAGAAAGGAATAAAAGCATGGTTTCTCCTAAGTCAGTTCCAGCATGATAGTGTAGCAGAAAAAGATGGCCTAATAAGCATGCAAAAGTCCTCATGATAGTAAATTTAATACGGGTTCAACTGTTCAAGTTATTTCCAGAGCACACTGTTCCAGGATACTAGTGTTCACATAAGACAATAACTTCTATCATAGATGATGCCTGCCTATGCCACATGCATAATAATCATAATACACGATTAAATATCCCTTTTTGTATAATTATAATTTTCGGATGATAAGTTTCATTCTAAGACGGGTACTAAGTGATAATCATAATGTCACGACCCGGGACCGAAAATTTTTGCGGTTCGGGCACGCTGACAGACCCGCCAATCGGGCACGACCTCTCGCTACCCGAAAGGAACGGTAACATCCATCTCGAATCAGAACAATGTGTATGATGAGATATAATATCAGAGTAAGATCACTACTAATTAAAATTTTCATTCAATAACAAATAGTTAAAGCAGAAATGAAAGCAGGATAAGAATGAACCATAATAAACTTTATTACATTTTACATTTCTCAACTTAGGCTTACATAATAATATTACAATGCTTTTCCTCACAATACATGGTTCACTCGAAACATAAAAGAAAGGTACCTCTGCTAGACCCTCTAGGTCACTATGCTGCTGGGCTCTTGCCCCTGACGTATGCCTCGCCGTCTGCATCTGAACCGTCTCGTCTGCTGTATCCTGAGCTGGACCTGTGGGGGGGGGTCACCCAAGGGGTGTGAGAACTTTCGAGCGAGTTCCCAGTGGGTTCATCCACCGAGAAGAAATGTCCTACACCACTTGGTCCAATGGAAGCAATAATAATAGTGCTAGGAAACTAAAAATCCTCAATGTCAAACTGCAGCTATGCACTGTACCATGTCACTACACTATCTGTGTAAGACCAACTACCCAGCACTAATCCGACTAGCCACCCTAGGCTGCTAAGCACCAACTCGGCCACTATGCCGCTGTACACAGGGTCCAACTAACCCGGCCACCCTGGCCACTCTATTTTCCTTGTTCTTTAGATTCTGGTGCTTTAGTTCAAGTTAACCCTCAGAAACCCTTATCTAACGGGCCCGAGCCCGGTAGTCCTGCTACCATAAGATAAGGTTTCTAAGGTTGCCGATAACACCCGTAAGTGTTACCCCGTCCTACGAAGTAAATGTGTTCTTCGGACCACCTGCATCGGGGAGGGGGCTTCCCTCGTGTCCGGAATGGTGCACCGGGGAGAGGGCAAACCGTAACCCTTTACGTCCCGCAGAACCACATTTCACCTTCGAGGCACGCCCGTTTTATTATCTTTATATTTCAGTTATTTTGTCCTCCGGCTGAAGCGTACCGAACGGGTCTCTACCCGGGAGAGGGATTAACCGCCCGTGCCTCCTACTTGGCCTGGCTTCACCGTTGGACCTTTAAGTTCTCTTTGTTTTCCTTTCTTTTCACTTTAGTTCTTAGACTCTTTGCTTTTGAACATTTACTTTTCTTTTCTTTTTCACTCGAGCCTTCAGCTCACATTGCCGCTGGCAAATCTCTTCCTCTTCTCTTAGAGGGTTGGCCCTTTACTTTTATTCTTGGCCCTTCGAAAGTACCTCGTCCGATGGCCCACTGCCCAGGGAGTCCTGCTCCACATGACGAGTCCCAAATTCGAAGACGCCATTTGCATTTTCTTTATGCTTCTTAGCCACTTTTAGTTTGCTTTTGTCTTAAAGCCTTTTATCTTAAGCAATTACTTGTTTTGCTTATTAACCACTTTTTCATCTCTTACCCTAGGTCTTACCATACGGGTAACTAGCGAGTCTCCTGGACTCTTACGTATTTTATTTCACTTTCTTCATTTAACTTAAATTGAAGTTAAAGTTACTGTCCATTTACCCGGACACCCTATGACTCTCTCTAGGGTTGTATTAGTTTAATTCTTTAACCTTGGGATCTCATCCCACTTTCCTGATTCTTTACTGAGTCTTAGAGTTAACTTAACTCTATTTTCCTGTTCCACTTTTAACTTAGAGTTATACTGACTCTAACTCCTTGTCTGTGAGTTTAAACTCTTCTGGATTACTTTAGGTTCTCTTTACCTAAGTTCACCGTCATATTCATCCTAGAGTCCTTGACTCTATTATTCGATTCCTTTATTAACTTAGAGTTGCGCCGACTCTAATTTCATGTTCCACTTTTATCTCAGGGTTCCACTGACTCCCTGTTGATTACTAGTCCACTTTAGGTTCTCTTTACCTAAGTTCATATCATACTCATCCTAGAGTCCCGCGACTCTATGTTGATCACTCTATCCAGTGTCCTTAGGTTATCTCCTAAGACAGCGCCACTCGTTCGATCCTAGGATAATTCCTAAGTCTTGATGCCACTCAGTGAACCCTGAAGCTAGGTTTTCTCCTAGTCTTACTACCAACTTGTTCCCTTTCCTTATGTCACATGATTCCTAGGGTCAAACCCTAACATGATCATAATCATAAAAGCTAATCATTTTCATGCATGCCATTATTTTCATCTCATTCATAAAAATAATAATTACTTCTACGCATGCATATTCATCATAAAATAATATTTACCTTGCAGGCATGCAAATCTATCCTTTATCTCTGGCAACCAACAGTTGCACTTTTCATCTGTGTCCTTTACACATGCACATATATCATTTATCTCTGGCAACCAACAGTTGCACTCTTTCATTTAATCCCAGTCACACAGGCAATCATACTCATAATTACCTAACGCCTCTAACAGGCTACTATCATGCTTCGAATCGAAAAGCAAAGGAGCAAGGGGAGAGGTCACCCCTTTTCGGCAGAATTCCCCACCTTGTGGAGTTCGAGATTCCTTTCATATCTCCACACTTGATCCACCTTTTCCATCCTCCTGTTCCGCCCAATTGCCTGCAGACACTTGCAAATGGGCCTCCAATACCTCCTAATGGCCCGCAGACATTAGCCATTAGCCTCCGCGCGGCTCCACTTGGTACCTTGAGTTTGCACGCGGAGGGGAGCATGCCTCGCTGAAAGGTGCACACCAAAGTGGTGCACGTCCCTTTTGCCCTGCACGTACAACGGTATACACTGTTAGTGACGGCACGCTAAACGATGCGCGACAATACAACCTGTACGCGAAACGGAGCACATACCTCCAATTGGCACGCAAAACGGTGCACGCTCCACTGTAGGGGTGTACGCAGAGCGGTACACGTTCGTTTGGTTCTGCACGCAAAACAAGATGCATCGTTAGGACTAGCACGCAAAACGATGCGCGATAATATGAACTGCACGCGAAACGGTGCACGTACCTTGGAACTGCACGCAAAACGGTGCACACTTGACTGTGGGGTTGCACGCATAGCGGTGCACCTTCGTTTGGTCCTGAACACCACACGAGATACATTATTTGAATCTACACATAAAACTGTGCGCGATAACACGAACGGCACGCGAAACGGTGCACGTACCTCGAAACTGCACGCAAAACGGTGCAACTTTGATTGTAGGGTTGCACGCAAAATGGTGCATATTTTTCTGACCCTGCACGCAAAACGGAGCATATCACTAGAGTCTATTCGACAAACGGCGTCCGCTAGTCCAACCTGCGCGCAAAACGGAGCACTTACCTCGTGTCGGCACGCAAAACGAGACGCGTCAAAAACGCCCGCAAAACTCGAGCAGTAAGATGGCACAACACAGTTAGGTCCCTAACATGCATGTAGCAAAGGGGTCAAACCCCCAATCCAAAAGGGAGTATGGAAACTGTGCCGAAAATACCACAAAATACAATAAATAGCCTACCTTGACGGCATCGCGTAGTCTATTTGGCTTTTCGGAGCATTTTGCGCGCTCCACGAAGCCCTCGATGCCTCGCCGCGACACTCCCCAACCTCCTCCCTCACTCTCCCTCGCTCTCGGTTGAAGAAGAAACCGAAGAAGGAGAAGAATGGTGGCTTGCGGGGAGGAAGAAGAGAAGAAAAAGAGAGAGGGAGAGGGAGATCGGTCCACGGGTGCACGGTCCACCGTGCACCGGCCGGTGCACCACACCCAGCCGGGTGCACCCGGCTCACCGCAAGAAAAGGGCGGCCACGTGGCCGCATCAACGCGCGCCACGCGGCCGCGCTTCCTGCGCAGAGGCGCGTGACACGCGCCCGTTACACGGGCGCGCGGTCACGCGCCTGCGCGCGCGCCAACAGGGGCCCGCCACGTGGCGGTGTAATGATCCGGACCCCCGCAGAACCTCCGCAACATTAATAGTGACAGTAGAAGGCTTGTACTGTGCAACGGAGCTTGTAGAAACGAAATTGGATATTTTTATTTGACTCTGCGCGAAAATCGGAGCAAATGGGATTTTCCGGGAGCTTTTTGCAAAATTTCGGATGAGAATTTGGCGAAACGGACGTCGGATTTGGACTCAGCGCGCGAAAACGATTAAATTGGTATATTCGCTTTATTTTTCCGGCACCGGGTACTGTTCACCGGAACAGTAACCGCCGGCCGGAATTACTGTTCCGGCCGGCGGCGGCCGCCGGCGAGCGGCGGCGGGCGGCGGCGCACGGCGGCGGGCAGCGGCGCAGCGGCGGCGCAGCAGCGGAGCGCGGCGCGGGCAGGCGCGGGCAGGCGCGGGCAGGCGCGGGCAGGGGGCGCTGGTGCGCGGTCCACAGCTTGGCGTGCACCAGGCGCACCGAAGACTCCCCGCGCCACGTGGCGCTTCCTCATTGGCTGGCCGGCTTCTAGAAGGCTGTGGGGACTGTGACACGTGGCAGCACCCCGTTGGCCGACAACCTTCCGGAAGACCCGGAGCACGGGGCAAACACACGCACCACGTGGCCACGTGGCGAAATCCCATTGGGCCTGCACAGGCTGTTTCCTGTTTTGTGGACACGTGGCGCGTTTCGGTTGGCCCGTTTCGGTGTTTCCTGTTTGGATCCGATCCTGTGTGGGAATATTCCCTTTTGGCCCACTATATAAGAAGTCCCCCACCCCCCTCTCTTTGCACCTCGGATTCCGAGCCAAGAGAGAGAATCAGAAAAACTTCCTCTACGAAAGTTTTTCCTCTCTCTCTCTTCTTTCTCTCTCTAGAATCTCAGGAATTTAGGAGTTACAGATAGTGAGATATCTGCGACGCGGCGCACTGCGACGATTTTCTTTTTAGGCCCATTTCCCGTCGCAGTTCCGTCGAAAATTCACTGCGGGCTAACCAGGTGGAATTTTTGGACGATTTTTGCGGCAGCGCGACCGTAAGAGGTAGGGCTTCGATTTCCGTATTGATCATTTTGCTCCGTTTCGTACTTTTGGCACAGTTTTTAGGTCCTCTTTGACCCCCCTTTTTACTGTGGTAATTTTTGGACAGCACCGACTTCTCCGATTTTTATCTTGACGTAGGAGCGTCAGATCGAGGCGTTTAAAGAGTCGATTTTGATCTACTCTTCGCGAGGAACGCAACCGTGATTTTTCTGGGATTTTAGGAGCTCATTTTAGAGGTGAAAAATTCCTCTTTTCCCGTGCTGTCTGAAAAACAGCAAATATTGTACTTTTTGGGATTTGTATTTATACCGGGAGCGTTGATTTGCAGGATTTGAGGACTGTGGACAACCAGGAGACTACCTGGGGTGTTGTTTGAGCTGCTCGAGGTGGGCGGTTGTTGCTTACCTCATTTTTGACAAGCTCACTGGGATTACTAGAAATCCCCTAAAATATGACAATTAATGAGAACCATTGGGACAAACTAATATGACAAATGACAAGGACCGTTGGGACGAACTCCCCTAAAATTTAATTGATGAGAACAATTGGGACAAACTAACATGATAATTGATGAGAACCATTGGGACTACTGACAGGACTACTAACAGGACTACTAACAGGACAAACTAACAGGACTCCCCTAAAATTTAATATAACCCCACAAATGATATGATGACTTATATTGGGACACTGTGATTGAGACAAAGGCTATGATCTCGCATGCAAATGACTTTTATTCAGTAAATCAATTGTTTTAAACCTTTGACACTATTTTACAACTTTTTAAATAAAGACAGTTGCATGCATGCCCGGACATCAGGTAAGGCCACTATTTATCGCTACACTATCATATTGGGATTTGAACATGTTTTCATTGTTGTCCTTTGCATTCATATGTTGTTGCTCAAGTGTGAGCAGGGGTTTGGGATAGTGTAGCCAAGGTTGCATTAGATTGTGGATTTGTGGGGTATTGCGGTGACCGCGGACAGTAGGCGGTCGACCAGATGTTGTCCTTGCATCAGATAGGGGTTGAGCCTGGTTTATTTTGCATTAGCTGGGGGTTGGGTTTCCTCTAGTGGATGATGTTTCCCACTTATTGAGTACTATTGCATCTGATTGGGTATCAGGCTTCTTTAGTGGATGGTTTTTCCCACTTTGATCATAGTCATGATCCAGTCCTGCTTTTGAGACTTATCATACCGGCGCGGTTGTTGCCCGGTGAATTTTGAGACTTATCATACCGGCGCGGTTGTTGCCCGGTGATGCTTTACTCGTGTGGGTCGCTCCCCTCGAGTTCCACTCTAGAGGCTGGGGCCAGACAGTTGTTGACAGTTTTGCTATCACGTCGGCGCGGATTTTTGCCCGATGATGAGAGCGGAGCAGGCAGTACCGATCGTGGATCAGATGACGGATTGGGTTATTTTGGACAGCTTTTGTTTACTGATGCATGCATACAGTTTTGATAGCCAGTACCGCAGTAGAGGCATAGTAGTGGTAGTTTTACTGTTTCAGTACCTTACTTATCCTACCACTTCACCTTTTCCCTTTTTGCCTCTAGTAGTCCTAGTGGGTGCGTCAGAGTTGAGGTTTTTACCCACTAGGGGAGGCTATTGGTTTATCTGATAGTTCTCACCCCCATTGTTATTTTCTGTTTCTTCCTTCTCCCTTATTTTGCAGAGTCATCTGCGGGAGCTGCTAGGCCATCGGCAGCGGATCGAGGTAAGGGGATCGCCGAATAGATAGATCTCCTGGGAGACTGAGAGCTGTAGATAGAGGCTGTACCCTTCACTCAGACTGTGGTATTCCCCTTTTATTTTGGGTCTGGCGTTAGCCAGCTGGTTGTACTATTTTGGTGAGCTGGGAGATTATTGTACTTATTACAGTGTTATTTGTAGTCCCAGTCTGAGATACTATGTGGTTCTTCTATTTCAGCTCTGTATTATGCTCTTTTATTGTTAGATTATATCTGAGCAGGTTACCAGCGCTTCGTGTACGCGGAAAATTCCGTGTGCACGGCGGATCTGTAGACGAGCCCGGGTTCCGGGGCGTGACAGATTAAGTTGGTATCAGAGCTTAGGGATAGGTCAGTTGGGACTTAGGAAACCCTAGGCTTTTGGCAGACCCTAGGATGATAGGGCGTGAGAGACGTGCTGTTCTTAGGCGAAAGTTGGTGGTTGGGTTATTTGACTCTTCCAGTGAAGGAAGAGGGATCGACATAGCCTACTTCTGGTAGACTGTTATGTTGGCTGCAGACAACATAAAGTCACAGAAATAGGAGAATGTCTTTAACTTTCGCTGGATTGGGTCGTGTGGGGTGATGATACTGAGTGTGGTTTCTTGTGGTAGGATGCCTCCGCAACGTAGAATGTTGACGCGTTCGCAGCCTTCTTCCTCTGAGCCCGAGCCGGAGGAGTCCGAGCAGGGCCAGCAGAGTGAGGTGCAGGAGCTTCAGGCTCTGATGGCCCAGATGTCAGAGGCCGTGCGGCGTCAGGAGGAGGCCATAGGTCGGCTGACGCAGATGTTAGAGCAGAGGGCGCAGCCTGTTGTTGCACCCCCAGAGAGTTCTCCCGTACCTTCCTCCCCTGCTGTGGCTCCCCCAGTTGGACCGGTGACCACGGCATCCCCTGTTGCTCAGGGAGCAATTCGGCCATTGACTCCTGCAGAGGAGCAGGAGTTTGCTGACAAACTTACTCAGTTCTGTAAGCGGGGACCGCCCAGGTTTTCAGGGCGGGATACTAAGCCTTGGGAGATTGGGACTTGGCTTTCGTCAATGGAGAAGTTATTCCGGGACTTCTTCATAGACCAGAAGTACAGGGTACATATGGCTGTACACTGTTTAGACGGGGATGCTGATGCATGGTGGCGTCGGGTGGAGCCCCTGGAGTTTCGGATCACTCGACAGCTACCCTGGGCAGAGTTTAAGAAGATGATTCTGGATACGTACTTTTCCACAAGTGTGAAGAAAAAGCTAGAAGATGATTTGAAGAATCTTCAGCAAGGCGACCGGACAGCATTGGACTACTTTCAGGAGTTCAGGCGGTTGCTCAACTGCGTACCCTATGTCGCCAGGGACGGACCGCACCAGGTGGAGCTCTTTGAGTCGGGTCTGCGCCCCGAAACCTATACTTTGGTGCACGCTCAGCGGCTGCAGACCTTGGAGGAGGCAGCAGAGCATGCACAGTGGGTTGAAAGGGGAGACCACGTCATTGCTAGACGTGGGGGCTTGGTCGCTCAGAGTTCTGACAAAAAGCGTCCAGCACAGCACGACGAGGGACAGGCCAGTTCCTGGAGGCCGCCCCGACCGCCACCACCTCAGTTCACGGGCCGTGGACGTTCAGAGCAGCGAGGGCCTGGTGGATCCCAGAGACCCCCGCAACATCAGCAGCAGCAGCAGTCGGGACAGCCACGGCTTCGCGATAGAGACAGATGTATATTCTGTGGAGGACCTCATTTGTCACACACCTGTGATCAGAGGTGGGGTCGTTGTTATAAATGTGGACAGTCAGGCCATGTTCGAGCTTCATGCCCCTTTTCGACCCCAGCAGCATCTTCTTCAGTTTCGGCTCCCTTCGTATCTCCGCAACGGTCGTCAGCTCAACGGCCTTATGCTCCAGTGAGCGGATCCCCATCTTTTTACCCTGCTGATCACCCGCCACCAGCTCAGAGCGGTCGGGTTTATGCCGCTCAGGTGGAGGACTTTGCAGCAGCCGACCATGTGGTGGCAGGTATTATTAATTATTTTGCTTTTTGGCATTAGATTTTGCATTGTATTGCACTTGAGCATGCTAGATATGCGTTAGGAGTACATTTACTTCATTGCATGGGTTAGGGGTAGGACGGTCACCTTATGCACGGGGGGTACGTATTCCCGATCTTTTAGCGCATGGAGGTGTGTCGTTGGTCCTGACCGGTGCAGATGAGTCCTGGATTATGCCAGTAGACCTGATGGTCATGACTCAGCTGCGGGACTTGATCGTGGTACATAGATAAACTGGCTGGCTCAGTATCCCTTTTCGCGGCGGTTGATTGTGCTGCGAGGACGATCTTTTGGGGAGCCAGGCCAGGAGAGGTCTGTGTGCCGGGGTTGCCGCAGGGCTTTCTTTGCCTCTGAAGTTTTGACTTCGCTAGCGAGGCGGATGTTTCGCTTTGGGTGCGGAACTGTTTTTGGCTAGCATAGTTTGGGGCCTACGGGGCGCCGGTGCTTTTTGAGATGTAGGAAGTAGGTTCACTTCGGCATTGTAAGGGATTACCGGGAATTAGATAAAGTGATCATTTGGGGGATTTTTAGGAACCTCAGGAGTACAGAGGTACTCGGATCGAGCATCTGTGCCCGTGGACATGAGGATTGGATTACCAGGTGCCCTGGGAGGAGCGGATGCATTTGCTGGTATAGACTACTTAGTCACTTGAGCGGTTAGTCCTGCTGTACTTAATTGAGGTGGTGCGGTTATCTAAGAGCCCGCCTCTATTTTGTATCCGTTAGAGACCCAAGATTTGAGCCTTGGGGACTAAACTCAGGTTTAGTACGGTTTTTCCTCCGCAGACTGATGGGCAGTCAGAGCGGATTATGCAGATCTTGGAGGGTATGCTAAGAGCATACATCTTGGATTTCGGCGGAGGGTGGATTCGACACTTACCCTCGGCTGAGCTCGCGTACAACAACAGTTTTCAAGCGAGCATTCAGATGACTTCGTTTGAAGCGTTGTATGGACGCAAGTGTCGGTCACCCCTTTTTTTGGAGTGATGGGGGCGAGAGGCGGACCTTGGGACCAGACGTATTAGGCAGAGGAGAAGATCCGAGCGAGTCGGAAGTATCTTCAGACCGCCCAAAGCCGGCAGAGGAGCTATGCCGATGTTCGGCGACGAGACTTGGAATTTCAGGTTGGAGATCATGTAGTCCTGAAAGTCTCGCCGTCCAAAGAAATCAGGAGATTCGGCATTCGTGGGAAACTTAGCCCCCGATATATTAGACCCATTGAGGTATTGGAGCGTATCGGGCCGTTCCTTAGGTGAAAATCCAACGGGGCAATCATGACGAGCGCAAGACTACTTGGGAGCTCGAGTCGGAGATGAGGGATGCTCACCCCTACTTATTCGAGACGTCGGACTGAGTATTATTGTTTAGTCTCGTTTCGAGGACGAAACTCTTTTAGTGGGGGAGAATGTAATGATCCGGACCCCCGCAAAACCTCCGCAACATTAAATAGTGACTGTAGGAAGCTTGTACTGTGCAACGGAGCTTGTAGAAACGAAATTGGATATTTTTATTTGACTCTGCGCGAAAATCGGAGCAAATGGGATTTTCCGGGAGCTTTTTGCAAAATTTCGGATGAGAATTTGGCGAAACGGACGTCGGATTTGGACTCAGCGCGCGAAAACGATCAAATGGTATATTCGCTTTATTTTTCGGCACCGGGTACTGTTCACCGGAACAGTAACCGCCGGCCGGAATTACTGTTCCGGCCGGCGGCGGCCGCCGGCGAGCGGCGGCGGGCGGCGGCGCACGGCGGCGGGCAGCGGCACAGCGGCGGCGCAGCAGCGGAGCGCGGCGCGGGCAGGCGCGGGCAGGCGCGGGCAGCGCGGGCAGGGGGCGCTGGTGCGCGGTCCACAGCTTGGCGTGCACCAGGTGCACCGAAGACTCCCCGCGCCACGTGGCGCTTCCTCAGTGGCTGGCCGGCTTCTAGAAGGCTGTGGGGACTGTGACACGTGGCAGCACCCCGTTGGCCGACAACCTTCCGGAAGACCCGGAGCACGGGGCAAACACACGCACCACGTGGCCACGTGGCGAAATCCCATTGGGCCTGCACAGGCTGTTTCCTGTTTTGTGGACACGTGGCGCGTTTCGGTTGGCCCGTTTCGGTGTTTCCTGTTTGGATCCGATCCTGTGTGGGAATATTCCCTTTTGGCCCACTATATAAGAAGTCCCCCACCCCCCTCTCTTTGCACCTCGGATTCCGAGCCAAGAGAGAGAATCAGAAAAACTTCTCTCTACGAAAGTTGTTCCTCTCTCTCTCTTCTTTCTCTCTCTAGAATCTCAGGAATTTAGGAGTTACAGATAGTGAGATATCTGCGACGCGGCGCACTGCGACGATTTTCTTTTTAGGCCCATTTCCCGTCGCAGTTCCGTCGAAAATTCACTGCGGGCTAACCGGGTGGAATTTTTGGACGATTTTTGCGACAGCGCGACCGTAAGAGGTAGGGCTTCGATTTCCGTGTTGATCATTTTGCTCCGTTTCGTACTTTTGGCACAGTTTTTAGGTCCTCTTTGACCCCCCTTTTTACTGTGGTAATTTTTGGACAGCACCGACTTCTCCGATTTTTATCTTGACGTAGGAGCGTCAGATCGAGGCGTTTAAAGAGTCGATTTTGATCTACTCTTCGCGAGGAACGCAACCGTGATTTTTCTGGGATTTTAGGAGCTCATTTTAGAGGTGAAAAATTCCTCTTTTCCCGTGCTGTCTGAAAAACAGCAAATATTGTACTTTTTGAGATTTGTATTTATACCGGGAGCGTTGATTTGCAGGATTTGAGGACTGTGGACAACCAGGAGACTACCTGGGGTGTTGTTTGAGCTGCTCGAGGTGGGCGGTTGTTGCTTACCTCATTTTTGACAAGCTCACTGGGATTACTAGAAATCCCCTAAAATATGACAATTAATGAGAACCATTGGGACAAATAATATGACAAATGACAAGGACCGTTGGGACGAACTCCCCTAAAATTTAATTGATGAGAACAATTGGGACAAAGTAACATGACAATTGATGAGAACCATTGGGACTACTGACAGGACTACTAACAGGACTACTAACAGGACAAACTAACAAACTCCCCTAAAATTTAATATAACCCCACAAATGATATGATGACTTATATTGGGACACTGTGATTGAGACAAAGGCTATGATCTCGCATGCAAATGACTTTTATTCAGTAAATCAATTGTTTTAAACCTTTGACACTATTTTACAACTTTTAAATAAAGACAGTTGCATGCATGCCCGGACATCAGGTAAGGCCACTATTTATCGCTACACTATCATATTGGGATTTGAACATGTTTTCATTGTTGTCCTTTGCATTCATATGTTGTTGCTCAAGTGTGAGCAGGGGTTTGGGATAGTGTAGCCAAGGTTGCATTAGATTGTGGATTTGTGGGGTATTGCGGTGACCGCGGACAGTAGGCGGTCGACCAGATGTTGTCCTTGCATCAGATAGGGGTTGAGCTGGTTTATTTTGCATTAGCTGGGGTTGGGTTTCCTCTAGTGGATGATGTTTCCCACTTATTGAGTACTATTGCATCTGATTGGGTATCAGGCTTCTTTAGTGGATGGTTTTTCCCACTTTGATCATAGTCATGATCCAGTCCTGCTTTTGAGACTTATCATACCGGCGCGGTTGTTGCCCGGTGAATTTTGAGACTTATCATACCGGCGCGGTTGTTGCCCGGTGATGCTTTACTCGTGTGGGTCGCTCCCCTCGAGTTCCACTCTAGAGGCTGGGGCCAGACAGTTGTTGACAGTTTTGCTATCACGTCGGCGCGGATTTTTGCCCGATGATGAGAGCGGAGCAGGCAGTACCGATCGTGGATCAGATGACGGATTGGGTTATTTTGGACAGCTTTTGTTTACTGATGCATGCATACAGTTTTGATAGCCAGTACCGCAGTAGAGGCATAGTAGTGGTAGTTTTACTGTTTCAGTACCTTACTTATCCTACCACTTCACCTTTTCCCTTTTTGCCTCTAGTAGTCCTAGTGGGTGCGTCAGAGTTGAGGTTTTTACCCACTAGGGGAGGCTATTGGTTTATCTGATAGTTCTCACCCCCATTGTTATTTTCTATTTCTTCCTTCTCCCTTATTTTGCAGAGTCATCTGCGGGAGCTGCTAGGCCATCGGCAGCGGATCGAGGTAAGGGGATCGCCGAATAGATAGATCTCCTGGGAGACTGAGAGCTGTAGATAGAGGCTGTACCCCTCACTCAGACTGTGGTATTCCCCTTTTATTTTGGGTCTGGCGTTAGCCAGCTGGTTGTACTATTTTAGTGAGCTGGGAGATTATTGTACTTATTACAGTATTATTTGTAGTCCCAGTCTGAGATACTATGTGGTTCTCCTATTTCAGCTCTGTATTATGCTCTTTTATTGTTAGATTATATCTGATCAGGTTACCAGCGCTTCGTGTACGCGGAAAATTCCGTGTGCACGGCGGATCTGTAGACGAGCCCGGGTTCCGGGGCGTGACAGGCGGCCCCCTGTGGCCCGCGCAGGTAGTGCGCCTGCGCACTGACGCGCTCCTGCGCGTCCTGTCCCATCAGCGCGGACCCTCGGGTTCCGTGCCACGCGGGACCGTGCCGCGAAGCCCCGATTTGCGTGCCGCTTTGCCTCGAAAAGCGCGCATGCCTACCGGACTCCAAATCCAACAAATAAATAGTCCATCCTTAGCGATTTCGCGCGCTGAGTCCAGAAACGATGTCCGTTTCCCCAAATTCTCATCCGATAATTTGTCGAATTCCCCGGATAACCCACTGATCCGGTTTTCCGCACCGGGTCCAATCCTAAAGTCCAATTTGCCAAATTGCAACTCTAAAATTCCCCGGAGGCGCCCAGAGAGGAATTATTCAATTCCACTTCGCCCGGGGCCCAATTTAATATCGACGACACGCGAAATCACTTCTGAACACGCGACGGGTCCTCCAATGACCCACGCGATCTCTTTCTAAGCCCGGTCTCCAACGCTTGTGCCCAAGCTGCACAGCAATTCCATTTCTTGGGCCCAACACGCGTCCAACCACGGCCAAGGCCACCGAAAGTTATCGAACCACCAGCAAACCCTATGCTGGGAATTCCGGGACCCCTTTTTGATCTGACAAAAGTCCCACTTTCCTTGAATTCGCTGGCGGAGCCCGTTCTCTCCATCCGGGTGTCCGATCAACGCGAAACTCTTGCTGTGGCCCTAGAACACATTTACGGAGCTCCCGTAATTTTCTCGGAGTCTTCCGAGACTGTGCATTTTCCACTTTCCATCTGGGCCCACTTTCTCGCATAAGATTTCAGATATCTTATTTTAATCCCGATTTAGGCCCAGACCATTTCTTGGTCATTCCTCACCTCAATGAGCAATAGTATTTCATACTATTTTCATTTCCATTTATTTATATTCCAATTTTCGGTTCACTACATTCTACCCTCCTTAAAATAAGTTTCGTCCTCGAAACTTGAGTCACATCTTGACTCCTGCTCAACCAAGAGGGGGAACTTTGCCCTCGCTATTGGGCTCACCGAACCCCGTGACCGGCACTACACTGCCTGCTCGTCCACACCTACACGAGCAGCTCATTCCTGGATCCCTATCTCAACTTAGGGACAACTCAGACCTGGCGTCTGGCCACTTTCCCAAGTAGGTGAGAGACACATTTGTGTACGTGCTCTCTCAATTGCCACGAACGACCAAATCTTTTCTTGCGAAATCTTCTCTTCTTTAATTTCGCCATCATTTTTTCACAATACGGTTGCATTTGCAACTAATTACATCTACCGCACTTTTGGCCGCTCGCTATCTAATGTGGAGGGCAAAGGCCAATCCACGAGTTCTCGACCATCACACACGCTACAAGCGTTCCATGTCCACGGGTTATTAGTTAACCCGATATCTCGGACCACTAATAGGTCACAGATCACGGTCCAATAGGGTCTATAGCCCAAAACTGGTCCAACCCTCGTGTGAAAACCCGCTCAACAGGCCAAACCATCGCCACTCACTGGGCGGCATCGCCCCTCACTGGGCGGCATCCCACCAGTACCCAGACCCAATCGTCAAACGGGTAAATCCACACTTAGGATTACTACACCGACACTCCCACTAGGAGCTACAGTACCACAACCATCAAACCTTCGCCACTCACTGGGCGGCATCGCCACTCCTTGGCGGCATCTCAATCATCACTAGCACTACGGTCTGGTTAAATCACCCTCTCAGTGTACCATCAGTCTCGATGTTCACACGTGGCATTCCACGTTCCCGGGTCATCGCTCGGACTACCGCCCCGACCGAATCTCTATCACGCCCCACCGTAAGGTCTCGGGCCGCTGTCTCACACAGTTGACTGCGCCTGCCCACTGGCTACAGGCCCACAGTCCACAAACATGGTCCAGGCACGGATCGTCCCCAAGCGAACCCGCTAATCGTCGCCGCGCGACTACTATGCCCACTGAGCAAAATCGACTAACAAGTCGTCAATCCATAATCCGAACTCTGTATCAACATTGGCCACACTGGCAAAGGTTAACGTACTACCCCATCAGTTCTCTCTGGCCAAATAGTACTTGTGCTCCACGAGCACCCATAAAGTTGGGCATCCTTCGCCCCCGCGCTAACTTGCGTGATCCAAAGTGCTAAGGGATTGCTTAGGCACGCCACGGCTCTCGTGCAGCTTCCAACTAGGTCGCAACGCCACGATACCGTTCACCAACTCTGGTGGTTAACACGCAGCCCTGTGGTGGCAACCCTTGCCATTATGCCGATCCCCCAGACCGGCTGTCACGTCCCGGGGTCGAAACTGCGACCCGGGCTCGCTAACAGATCCGCCATCTGTACGGAAACTGCCGTACAGACGAAGCGTCTACCCTGCAAATAAATCTATAGCTAACAGATATCAGAGCAAAAGTAAAAACATGCTATAGAAAGGAACTGAACATCTGCACTAAAGTAAATAAAATCCATGATACAAGCTGTCCTCAAGATACATACATATCATCTCTCAAAATCTCACTCTACAAAAGTGGAAACTCAAAAGGGAACAGCTACCTCTCTACACATTGACTCGGGTAAGCGTCTAGCTGGCCACGCCCTTACCTCGATCAGAAGACTCCGCACGGGAAGGAGTCGGAGCAGCAACCTCAGGGAAACCTGCACCGCAGCGGGTGTGAGAACTACAGCAAAGGTAGTTCCCAGTGGGTACCGTCCTCAAAGCACACGGTATGCCCACTAAGTCCACCGGAGGCACAACAAGTAAACAGATAGATAGATAGAAAGATAGATAGAAATGAAAGCAGAAAATCTATCTCTAAATGCCTCTACATATGCTCAAAGGAAATGTAATCCTCTATGAACATGCAATGTGACTCCCTCACATATCTCACCCAAATCTCACTGACTGTCCCCTTTGGATCAGTCCAAGTCAAGCCTGCGCTCATCTACTGCCACTACGCCCAAACAGGACTTGGTCTTACGTAGGGTGTCCCTCTAGGACCATCTCAGTAATCACATCGCAGCCTCGTCAGGCTCGGTATCATCATCGCACCCGGGGCGTAGCTCGAGGGGAGCGACCCCACCGAACTCAAGTATCTCATATATCTCATAACTGGCACATCTGCCAGGCTCAGCAGGCTATAATCCTCGATCAAATAGATCGGAAACAGTGAACAGACAACTCACTCTCATGTCAAGGTCGGAGTAAACTCCACGACTCAATCTGAAGTGCTCTCACAGAACCCCCAACGACACCAGTAAATCTCAAAAAAGCCACAGAAAGGCTCTAAAAATCCACTAATCTCTCCTCGGCCCCCTGGCACGAGAGAACATGCTCCCCGAACCCATGCAACATCACTTGAACCCTCAGACAATTTTAAAACCATTTTTTAAAAGTCAGTTTTTCCAATAAAACCAGCATTCGGATTTTTAAAACGGTTCGGGAGCTTAAAAGTGACCAACCAAATATATCGCCTAGTGTCATATGATGCTAAGAGCCTACTAAAAATACTATGGGGTTCAGATAATATTTCTATAATTTTCTAGGCAACTATCAGATCATTTTACAGCTAAAATTTACAGTTTTGACATGATCAAAGTGCATTCTGAAGCATTAGAGGGCATTCCATGATTTTTGGAAGAAAATCCAACCCACCTCAATCGCTTTCCGAAGGCCGCGCCGAAATCGGAGAAGAAACGGCGAGAATCTGACGAAAACTGCTCTGGAGCCCCTCGCGCGCACGCGCGCCGTCGCGCGTCTCAGAAAAATCCACGAAGCTCCCAACAATCTCCACGGCACCCCGCTAGGTCACCATAAAAATTTCAGCTCAATCCGACATCTCCACTCCACGAATTAAGCATTCGCGAGTTGCGGATTTGCACAGTGAATCCAACCCTGCAGCATGCAATCCGAGGCACAAGAAGGAGCAAGGATGGAAATTAACTCAAATTACCCATCAAATCCATCAATTAAACTCAAGAGGAGATTCAAGGAGTCCAAATTTACAAGTTCCAACGATCAATTTACCTCAATTTGGCTTCCGAGCGCGAACGTTGACTCGGTCAACCCTCTCCAACAGCACGAGCTCTCAGCTTCTTCTTCTCCTTCAGTTCCTCCTCTTCTTCTCTTCTCTGGCAGCAAAGGGATGGAGGAGGAGACAAAGATGGATAGGAGGTAAGGATGGAGGTGACGGAGTATTTAAAACATGATTGGAGCAGTTGGAACAGAAGAAAGGGACCATACCTGTTACTGTGCACTCTACGGGCAAAACTGGGCTGTTTTTGCTCTTGTGTACCGGTACCAACTGCCTGGTACCGGTACACCCCCCCCTGGTTCCGGAACCACACACCTGGTTCCGGAACCAGCTCACAAAAGCCCTCAGAAATAGCCCGAAACCTCCAGAAAAACTCCGAAACGCGCCGAAAACTCACTTTCTCGCCTCGGAACCTCCGCAGCACCTCAAAACCATACGAACACCTCTGTAAATACATAGTACACATGTCCCAAGTGCTCAAATCTCAAGTAACCATCCATGAAGCCAAAACTCAACCCGCGAGCCCTCAAGCCAACTCCAACTCACTTTCCTTCGAAAGGACTTCCGCGTCGCTCCGGGACCACCCGAACCTCACTGTAAATGCAAATAGAATCTGCTGGGGGTATTTCCACAATACCAGGCTGCCACGTGGTGTCGGCACACTGCCCGAAGCTCCGATACTCTACACTCTCCCCTCCTTTTAACGGTTTCGTCCTCGAAACCGCAAAAATCCAAAACTCAGGAGGGCGACTCAAATAAGTGGGGATAGGAAGCTCTCAGCTCATCCTCAGGCTCCCAGGTGGCCTCCCGCTCCTCATGATGACTCCATAAAACCTTTACAAAAGGTATGATCCGGTTGCGCAATTCTCTCGTCTCTCGAGCAAGAATTCGCACCGGTCGCTCCTGGTAGCTCAAGTCCTCGTCTAATTCCAAGGAGGTGAAGTCCAAAATATGTGTGGGATCAAACACATATTTCCTCAAGGTGGATACATGAAACACATCGTGGGTGCCTGCCAACCTCGGCGGTAGCGCAACTCGATATGCAACTGGACCAATGCGCTCTAGCACCTCGAATGGCCCGATAAACCGCGGACTAAGCTTTCCGCGAACTCCAAATCGACGAACACCTCGAGATGGCGAGACTTTCAGAAAAACATGATCTCCCACCTGAAACTCCAAGTCTCGCCGTCTCCTGTCTGCATAACTCCTCTGACGGCTCTGAGCGGTCTCTAAATGTCGCCGAATGATCCTGACCTTTTCCTCGGCTTCAACAAGCAGATCTGGGCCCAAAGTCTTCCTTTCTCCCACATCACTCCAAAATAGTGGCGATCGACACTTCCGACCATACAATGCTTCGTAGGGCGCCATCTGAATACTCGCCTGGAAGCTATTGTTATACGCAAACTCGGCCAACCTCAGGTGTCGATCCCAACTGCCACTGAAGCTCAGGACACATGCTCTCAACATATCCTCTAGAGTCTGGATAGTCCTCTCTGACTGTCCATCAGTCTGTGGGTGAAAGGCGGTGCTGAACTGAAGTCGAGTCCCCAAGGCCGCCTGCAAACTCTCCCAAAACTGCGAAGTGAACCGCGGGTCCCGATCTGACACAATCGACACAGGAACTCCGTGTAGCCTCACGATCTCATCCAGATATAGCTGTGCCAACTTATCCAAGGACCAACTCAGCTGCATCGGCAGAAAGTGGGCTGATTTGGTCAAACGATCCACAATCACCCATATGGCATCAGAACCACTCTGAGTCCTCGGTAAACCCACAATGAAATCCATAGTGATGCGGTCCCATTTCCATTCAGGTATTGGAAGGCTCTGCAACTTGCCAGCTGGAACTTGATGCTCAGCTTTAACTTGCTGACAAGTTAAACAACGAGCCACAAATCTTCCAATATCTCTCTTCATGCCGCGCCACCAAAACTGTGCCCTCAAGTCCCTATACATCTTAGTTCCCCCAGGATGGAGGGTATAAGGTGTATAGTGAGCTTCCCTCAAAATCAGCTCTCTAATCTCAAGATCCCCGGGCACACAAAAGCGGTCCCTGTACCTAAGTACTCCCGCTGAATCCACAGAAAAGTCCCCTCCCTGATCCTGCTGAAGCTGATCTCTAATCCTCACGAGCTCGGGGTCCTCACTCTGCTTCTCTCTAATCCTGTCCAACAGAGTGGGCTGCAAGACCATAGACATAAGTCTTGCAGAAACCCCAGGGGACACCACCTCTATATCCAAGCGCCTCAACTGCTCTCTCAGGGGCATCTGCTGGGTGATCAACAAGCTCAAAGACTGCCCCACTCGCCTGCTCAGGGCGTCAGCGACCACATTGGCTTTGCCGGGATGATACTGAATACTCAGATCATAATCCTTTAGCAGCTCAAGCCACCGGCGTTGCCTCAAGTTGAGTTCCTTCTGGGTGAACAGATACTTCAAACTCTGGTGGTCGGTAAAGATCTCACAATGCTCTCCATAAAGATAGTGCCGCCACAGCTTCAAGGCAAAAACAACAGCGGCTAGCTCCAAGTCATGCGTAGGGTAATTCTTCTCATAATCCTTTAGCTGGCGCGAAGCATAAGCAATCACCCTACCATGCTGCATCAATACACATCCAAGGCCGCTGTGGGAGGCATCACTGTAAATCACGAATCCCTCTCCCATAACTGGTAATGAAAGGACTGGTGCTGTAATCAACCTTTGCTTCAACTCCTCGAAGCTCTGCTGACACTGCTCTGTCCAAACAAATCTGATCCCCTTCCTAGTCAACCGAGTGAGGGGAGTAGAAAGCTTCGCAAAGCCTTCTACAAAACGACGGTAGTACCCCGCAAGTCCCAAAAAGCTGCGCACCTCTGTCACCGTCGTGGGTCTAGGCCAATCCCGAACTGAATCAATCTTCGTCGGGTCCACTGCCACTCCTGCGGCTGAAACTACGTGGCCTAGAAATGAAACCTCCCGAAGCCAAAAAGCGCACTTCTTTAACTTGGCATACAACTTCTTCTCTCTCAGAAGCTGCAGCACTATCCTCAAGTGCTCCTCATGCTCCGTATCACTTCGGGAGTAAACCAAAATGTCATCAATAAATACCACACAAAATGATCCAAGTAGGGCTGAAACACTCGGTTCATTAAATCCATAAATGCGGCTGGGGCATTAGTCAAACCAAATGGCAGCACTGTGAACTCATAATGCCCATACCGAGTCCTGAAAGCTGTCTTGGACACATCCTCGGCCCTCACCTTAAGCTGGTGGTAACCGGACTGAAGGTCGATCTTTGAGAAGACCGTAGCTCCCTGTAGCTGATCAAACAAATCGTCAATCCTGGGGAGAGGATACTTGTTCCGAACGGTCACTTTATTCAGCTCTCGATAATCCACACACAATCTAAGTGATCCGTCCTTCTTTTTCACAAAAAGGATCGGCGCTCCCCACGGAGAAACACTGGGTCTGATGAACCCTCGATCCAAAAGATCCTGCAATTGAGCCTTCAACTCTCTCAGCTCTGCCGGGGCCATCCTGTAGGGCGCTTTAGAGATTGGTGTAGTTCCAGGAACTACATCAATCACGAACTCTATCTCCCGATCCGGCGGCATAGATGATAACTCCGAAGGAAAAACATCCGGGTACTCGCAGACAACAGGGATGTCTTCGAGTCCGGGCATCGCCGTAGGCGCCTCTACAACAGTCGCAAGAAAAGCGACACAACCTCTACTCAACATCTGTCGGGCTCTGGCGGAAGATACAGTCACTGCAAACAGTGCACTCTGACATCCCCTATAAACATACTCCTCCTGTCCCGGCTCCCGAAGGGTCACAGTCCTCAATCTACAATCAATAGTAGCATAATACCGGGACAACCAATCCATACCCAAAACCACATCAAAATCCTGGAGTCGACGCAAGACTAACAGGTCAATGGGTAAAATCCACGGTCCTAACTGCACTGGGCAGGACCAACAACACTCATCTACGTGCAATACATGATCAGGAATCTGAACCTCTAATGCACGAGCCAACGGCTCTACCTCAAACCCATGCGAAGATGCAAATGAACTACTGATGAATGAACGGGATGCTCCAGTATCAAAAAGTGCTCGTGCACGGGTAGAGGAGATAAGAACAATACCTGCTACTACCTGATCCGCTGCTGTGGAATCCTCAACCTGAGCGGCATACACTCGCCCGCTCGGAGGGGGTCGTCTATCAGGCTGTCGCGAGGAAGTAGCACGATCCCCCTGAGTAGAGCTCGGTGTAGATCCCACTGCCTGCAGAGGCAAGGGAGGAGTCGATGCAGTCGAAGGTGATGGTGACCCTGCCCTCGGGCAAGCCCAAGCTAAGTGTCCCGGCTGCCCGCAGCGATAACATCGGCCCTGTCGCTGCTCACACTGATAGGGCGCATGCGGCCCGCCACAAATAACACACCGATCAGTACGCTGCTGCTGCTGCTGCTGCTGCCTAGGGGGCCGATGACCCCCAGGCCTCTGCCTCCTCTGTGACCCGCGACCTCGCGGCTGGAACTGCGTCTGTGGTGGTCTCGGGGGCCTCGGTCTGCCCGACTGCCCCGAATCTTGCGGTGCTTGGCGCTTCTCCCCGGAACTGGCCCCTGGCGCTCCGCCCCTCTCTGACATGATCACCTTTCCCCGAGAAACCCATCGAGCTCTCTCAATAGCTATATCCAAAGTCGGGGAATGGTGGGAGTGAACAAGATGATAGATGTCCTGATGCAGTCCCCTCTCAAACAAGTCCACCCTCTGAGCCTCGTCGGGGGCAACATGCGGCACACTGTGAAGCAACTTCTGAAACTCTCGAACATACTCCTGAAGAGGACGATCACCCTGCTGTAACCGTCGAAGATCCCCCTCCAGCTTCTGCTTTGCACTATCGGGAAAGTAAGCCCCGCGTAGCAAAGCTCGAAACTCCGGCCAAATCATCAACTGAACTCCCGGGGGTCCAACTGGGCGGACTCGACGCCACCAAGTCTCGGCGTCCTTCTCCAAATAATGAGTCGCAATATGCACCTGGTGCTCCTCCTTGATGAAAAGGTTCTCAAACAGCTTCTCCATCGCTGCAATCCAATTCTCAACATCCCACGGTTCTAAACTCAGGCCTGAGAACCGCGGGGGATGGAACTGACTGACATAAGCTAGCTTGTCGGTGAGTTCCCTCTGCTCCTCAACTGTCAATGGGGCAATCTGAGTCGATGTCGACGACGCCGCAGCCGGAGGTACTGCTGGTGGCGTTACAGGGGATGGTCTCTGCTCCATCATACGCATCATGAGCGCCATATTTTCCCCTTGGCGCCTGGTCGCCTCTGTCAACTGAGCTATCTGGGCCCGCAACTCGCGAACCTCACTCTGCTCCGCCTGCTCAGCCTCCCGCTGCTCGGGCTCCTCATCTGGGGCTGGATGCGCCCTCGTCGCAGCTCGACGTCTCGGAGGCATCGCAAATCCTGAAATCAAAACCAAACATCAGGACCAAGAATCACTCAACCCAATAAAACGAGAGTTTATACATGCTACTCATTCTAAAGTGTAGTGCCGTCTGCAGCCGACAGGTCCCCTTTAGAGAATAAGCATGCAAAATTACTCACCCCAACCCTTGGGGAAGTTACCACTCAATCATAACTCTCGTAAAAGTTCACGTCTCTCTCGATAGTCAGCCTACTGTCCAACCCAAAAGCCTAGGGTCTCTAAGTCCTCAACGACCTATAACCTAGGCTCTGATACCACTCTAATCTGTCACGCCCCGGGGTCGAAACTGCGACCCGGGCTCGCTAACAGATCCGCCATCTGTACGGAAACTGCCGTACAGACGAAGCGTCTACCCTGCAAATAAATCTATAGCTAACAGATATCAGAGCAAAAGTAAAAACATGCTATAGAAAGGAACTGAACATCTGCACTAAAGTAAATAAAATCCATGATACAAGCTGTCCTCAAGATACATACATATCATCTCTCAAAATCTCACTCTACAAAAGTGGAAACTCAAAAGGGAACAGCTACCTCTCTACACACTGACTCGGGTAAGCGTCTAGCTGGCCACGCCCTTACCTCGATCAGAAGACTCCGCACGGGAAGGAGTCGGAGCAGCAACCTCAGGGAAACCTGCACCGCAGCGGGTGTGAGAACTACAGCAAAGGTAGTTCCCAGTGGGTACCGTCCTCAAAGCACACGGTATGCCCACTAAGTCCACCGGAGGCACAACAAGTAAACAGATAGATAGATAGAAAGATAGATAGAAATGAAAGCAGAAAATCTATCTCTAAATGCCTCTACATATGCTCAAAGGAAATGTAATCCTCTATGAACATGCAATGTGACTCCCTCACATATCTCACCCAAATCTCACTGACTGTCCCCTTTGGATCAGTCCAAGTCAAGCCTGCGCTCATCTACTGCCACTACGCCCAAACAGGACTTGGTCTTACGTAGGGTGTCCCTCTAGGACCATCTCAGTAATCACATCGCAGCCTCGTCAGGCTCGGTATCATCATCGCACCCGGGGCGTAGCTCGAGGGGAGCGACCCCACCGAACTCAAGTATCTCACATATCCCATAACTGGCACATCTGCCAGGCTCAGCAGGCTATAATCCTCGATCAAATAGATCGGAAACAGTGAACAGACAACTCACTCTCATGTCAAGGTCGGAGTAAACTCCACGACTCAATCTGAAGTGCTCTCACAGAACCCCCAACGACACCAGTAAATCTCAAAAAGCCACAGAAAGGCTCTAAAAATCCACTAATCTCTCCTCGGCCCCCTGGCACGAGAGAACATGCTCCCCGAACCCATGCAACATCACTAGAACCCTCAGACAATTTTAAAACCATTTTTAAAAGTCAGTTTTTCCAATAAAACCAGCATTCGGATTTTTAAAACGGTTCGGGAGCTTAAAAGTGACCAACCAAATATATCGCCTAGTGTCATATGATGCTAAGAGCCTACTAAAAATACTATGGGGTTCAGATAATATTTCTATAATTTTCTAGGCAACTATCAGATCATTTTACAGCTAAAATTTACAGTTTTGACATGATCAAAGTGCATTCTGAAGCATTAGAGGGCATTCCATGATTTTTGGAAGAAAATCCAACCCACCTCAATCGCTTTCCGAAGGCCGCGCCGAAATCGGAGAAGAAACGGCGAGAATCTGACGAAAACTGCTCTGGAGCCCCTCGCGCGCACGCGCGCCGTCGCGCGTCTCAGAAAAATCCACGAAGCTCCCAACAATCTCCACGGCACCCCGCTAGGTCACCATAAAAATTTCAGCTCAATCCGACATCTCCACTCCACGAATTAAGCATTCGCGAGTTGCGGATTTGCACAGTGAATCCAACCCTGCAGCATGCAATCCGAGGGCACAAGAAGGAGCAAGGATGGAAATTAACTCAAATTACCCATCAAATCCATCAATTAAACTCAAGAGGAGATTCAAGGAGTCCAAATTTACAAGTTCCAACGATCAATTTACCTCAATTTGGCTTCCGAGCGCGAACGTTGACTCGGTCAACCCTCTCCAACAGCACGAGCTCTCAGCTTCTTCTTCTCCTTCAGTTCCTCCTCTTCTTCTCTTCTCTGGCAGCAAAGGGATGGAGGAGGAGACAAAGATGGATAGGAGGTAAGGATGGAGGTGACGGAGTATTTAAAACATGATTGGAGCAGTTGGAACAGAAGAAAGGGACCATACCTGTTACTGTGCACTCTACGGGCAAAACTGGGCTGTTTTTGCTCTTGTGTACCGGTACCAACTGCCTGGTACCGGTACACCCCCCCCTGGTTCCGGAACCACACACCTGGTTCCGGAACCAGCTCACAAAAGCCCTCAGAAATAGCCCGAAACCTCCAGAAAAACTCCGAAACGCGCCGAAAACTCACTTTCTCGCCTCGGAACCTCCGCAGCACCTCAAAACCATACGAACACCTCTGTAAATACATAGTACACATGTCCCAAGTGCTCAAATCTCAAGTAACCATCCATGAAGCCAAAACTCAACCCGCGAGCCCTCAAGCCAACTCCAACTCACTTTCCTTCGAAAGGACTTCCGCGTCGCTCCGGGACCACCCGAACCTCACTGTAAATGCAAATAGAATCTGCTGGGGGTATTTCCACAATACCAGGCTGCCACGTGGTGTCGGCACACTGCCCGAAGCTCCGATACTCTACACCGGCGCCATAACCTCCCGCTTACTTGCGAGGTTTTCGAGTCTCGAAACCTATCCTGGTTCTACCGGCCCCACCATGCGGCACTCAGCCATGTAGACCTGCCACACAGTCGCTACCGTCATCGGGGCGAACTTTCGCCACTAGGCCCGTAAGTCTTTCTTGCCCTAACATTTAGGACACAGTAACTTGGCTCTCGCAACAAGGCGATTACCGGCGTTTCCTGAGTCGGTCTCTTACTGGACCTCATCAACTATACTTTGCCGGCAAATCCGCTGACACAAGCTTACGGCATCTTCCACAGAAGGTGCAGGGTGCGCCGACAAAGGCTCGGCGGCCACCTGCCACACTCTCTACTATTGCCTCTTAGCTTGGTCTATATCCCATTTTCTTGAGATAATGTCACTCGCCCATCTAGGCGACGTAATCCGCTTCCCTGCCGGCGGGAAACCTCCGCTTATCGGCAAGAAGCATCGGTCTGCTGCTGGACCACCTCAACAAGAGCGGTCACCTGACATCGCAGCTCGTATACCACGTTTGACCCCGAGCCCTCTCAAGACTCGAGTCAAACAGGTGCGTTTCCCAATGTGGTGTCATCGCCAATATGTACACCATAACGAAACAACCAGCCCAAACTTAGCCGTTGAGCAACGCGCGGTCTATATACCGACAAAAGGGCTCGTCGACCCAATCATGCGAAAGTATAGGAGGGTACTCCTTTTCATCTCCAACATTACGTTGTCGGCCGCCCAACGTAATATCCGAAGGATGAAAGTTCGTTGCCCTCGATCAGTTCCCAACATCCTTTTTGGGAACGACAGAAACCCAATCAAGTACTCTCGCCACAAACTCACGCACTCTCTCGTGCTAATCCCTAGGGTCTCCCTAAGGTTCACTAACCACCTAGGACTATTCCTAGGCTCTGATACCACTCTTATCTGTCACGACCCGGGACCGAAAATTTTTGCGGTTCGGGCACGCTGACAGACCCGCCAATCGGGCACGACCTCTCGCTACCCGAAAGGAACGGTAACATCCATCTCGAATCAGAACAATGTGTATGATGAGATATAATATCAGAGTAAGATCACTACTAATTAAAACTTTCATTCAATAACAAATAGTTAAAGCAGAAATGAAAGCAGGATAAGAATGAACCATAATAAACTTTATTACATTTTACATTTCTCAACTTAGGCTTACATAATAATATTACAATGCTTTTCCTCACAATACATGGTTCACTCGAAACATAAAAGAAAGGTACCTCTGCTAGACCCTCTAGGTCACTATGCTGCTGGGCTCTTGCCCCTGACGTATGCCTCGCCGTCTGCATCTGAACCGTCTCGTCTGCTGTATCCTGAGCTGGACCTGTGGGGGGGGGTCACCCAAGGGGTGTGAGAACTTTCGAGCGAGTTCCCAGTGGGTTCATCCACCGAGAAGAAATGTCCTACACCACTTGGTCCAATGGAAGCAATAATAATAGTGCTAGGAAACTAAAATCCTCAATGTCAAACTGCAGCTATGCACTGTACCATGTCACTACACTATCTGTGTAAGACCAACTACCCAGCACTAATCCGACTAGCCACCCTAGGCTGCTAAGCACCAACTCGGCCACTATGCCGCTGTACACAGGGTCCAACTAACCCGGCCACCCTGGCCACTCTATTTTCCTTGTTCTTTAGATTCTGGTGCTTTAGTTCAAGTTAACCCTCAGAAACCTTATCCAACGGGCCCGAGCCCGGCAGTCCTGCTACCATAAGATAAGGTTTCTAAGGTTGCCGATAACACCCGTAAGTGTTACCCCGTCCTACGAAGTAAATGTGTTCTTCGGACCACCTGCATCGGGGAGGGGGCTTCCCTCGTGTCCGGAATGGTGCACCCGGGGAGAGGGCAAACCGGTAACCCTTTACGTCCCGCAGAACCACATTTCACCTTCGAGGGCACGCCCGTTTTATTATCTTTATATTTCAGTTATTTTGTCCTCCGGCTGAAGCGTACCGAACGGGTCTCTACCCGGGAGAGGGATTAACCGCCCGTGCCTCCTACTTGGCCTGGCTTCACCGTTGGACCTTTAAGTTCTCTTCGTTTTCCTTTCTTTTCACTTTAGTTCTTAGCCTCTTTGCTTTTGAACATTTACTTTTCTTTTCTTTTCACTCGAGCCTTCAGCTCACATTGCCACTGGCAAATCTCTTCCTCTTCTCTTAGAGGGTTGGCCCTTTACTTTTATTCTTGGCCCTTCGAAAGTACCTCGTCCGACGGCCCACTGCCCAGGGAGTCCTGCTCCACATGACGAGTCCCAAATTCGAAGACGCCATTTGCATTTTCTTTATGCTTCTTAGCCACTTTTAGTTTGCTTTTGTCTGAAAGCCTTTTATCTTAAGCAATTACTTGTTTTGCTTATTAACCACTTTTTCATCTCTTACCCTAGGTCTTACCATACGGGTAACTAGCGAGTCTCCTGGACTCTTACGTATTTTATTTCACTTTCTTCATTTAACTTAAATTGAAGTTAAAGTTACTGTCCATTTACCCGGACACCCTATGACTCTCTCTAGGGTTGTATTAGTTTAATTCTTTAACCTTGGGATCTCATCCCACTTTCCTGATTCTTTACTGAGTCTTAGAGTTAACTTAACTCTATTTTCCTGTTCCACTTTTAACTTAGAGTTATACTGACTCTAACTCCTTGTCTGTGAGTTTAAACTCTTCTGGATTACTTTAGGTTCTCTTTACCTAAGTTCACCGTCATATTCATCCTAGAGTCCTTGACTCTATTATTCGATTCCTTTATTAACTTAGAGTTGCGCCGACTCTAATTTCATGTTCCACTTTTATCTCAGGGTTCCACTGACTCCCTGTTGATTACTAGTCACTTTAGGTTCTCTTTACCTAAGTTCATATCATACTCATCCTAGAGTCCCGCGACTCTATGTTGATCACTCTATCCAGTGTCCTTAGGTTATCTCCTAAGACAGCGCCACTCGTTCGATCCTAGGATAATTCCTAAGTCTTGATGCCACTCAGTGAACCCTGAAGCTAGGTTTTCTCCTAGTCTTACTACCAACTTGTTCCCTTTCCTTATGTCACATGATTCCTAGGGTCAACCCTAACATGATCACAATCATAAAAGCTAATCATTTCATGCATGCCATTATTTTCATCTCATTCATAAAAATAATAATTACTTCTACGCATGCATATTCATCATAAAATAATATTTACCTTGCAGGCATGCAAATCTATCCTTTATCTCTGGCAACCAACAGTTGCACTTTTCATCTGTGTCCTTTACACATGCACATATATCATTTATCTCTGGCAACCAACAGTTGCACTCTTTCATTTAATCCCAGTCACACAGGCAATCATACTCATAATTACCTAACGCCTCTAACAGGCTACTATCATGCTTCGAATCGAAAAGCAAAGGAGCAAGGGGAGAGGTCACCCCTTTTCGGCAGAATTCCCCACCTTGTGGAGTTCGAGATTCCTTTCATATCTCCACACTTGATCCACCTTTTCCATCCTCCTGTTCCGCCCAATTGCCTGCAGACACTTGCAAATGGGCCTCCAATACCTCCTAATGGCCCGCAGACATTGGCCATTAGCCTCCGCGCGGCTCCACTTGGTACCTTGAGTTTGCACGCGGAGGGGAGCATGCCTCGCTGAAAGGTGCACACCAAAGTGGTGCACGTCCCTTTTGCCCTGCACGTACAACGGTATACACTGTTAGTGACGGCACGCTAAACGGTGCGCGACAATACGACCCTGTACGCGAAACGGAGCACATACCTCAAATTGGCACGCAAAACGGTGCACGCTCCACTGTAGGGGTGTACGCAGAGCGGTACACGTTCGTTTGGTTCTGCACGCAAAACAAGATGCATCGTTAGGACCGGCACGCAAAACGATGCGCGATAATATGAACTGCACGCGAAACGGTGCACGTACCTCGAAACTGCACGCAAAACGGTGCACACTTGACTGTGGGGTTGCACGCATAACGGTGCACCTTCATTTGGTCCTGAACACCACACGAGATACATTATTAGAATCTACACATAAAACTGTGCGCGATAACACGAACGGCACGCGAAACGGTGCACGCACCTCGAAACTGCACGCAAAACGGTGCAACTTTGATTGTAGGGTTGCACGCAAAACGGTGCTTATTTTTTCGACCCTGCACGCAAAACGGAGCATATCACTAGAGTCTATTCGACAAACGGCGTCCGCTAGTCCAACCTGCGCGCAAAACGGAGCACTTACCTCGTGTCGGCACGCAAAACGAGACGCGTCAAAAACGCCCGCAAAACTCGAGCAGTAAGACGGCACAACACAGTTAGGTCCCTAACATGCATGTAGCAAAGGGGTCAAACCCACAATCCAAAAGGGAGTATGGAAACTGTGCCGAAAATACCACAAAATACAATAAATAGCCTACCTTGACGGCATCGCGTAGTCTATTTGGCTTTTCGGAGCATTTTGCGCGCTCCACGAAGCCCTCGACGCCTCGCCGCGACACTCCCCAACCTCCTCCCTCACTCTCCCTCGCTCTCGGTTGAAGAAGAAACCGAAGAAGGAGAAGAATGGTGGCTTGCGGGGAGGAAGAAGAGAAGAAAAAGAGAGAGGGAGAGGGAGATCGGTCCACGGGTGCACGGTCCACCGTGCACCGGCCGGTGCACCACACCCAGCCGGGTGCACCCGGCTCACTGCAAGAAAAGGGCGGCCACGTGGCCGCATCAACGCGCGCCACGCGGCCGCGCTTCCTGCGCAGAGGCGCGTGACACGCGCCCGTTACACGGGCGCGCGGTCACGCGCCTGCGCGCGCGCCAACAGGGGCCCGCCACGTGGCGGCCCCCTGTGGCCCGCGCAGGTAGTGCGCCTGCGCACTGACGCGCTCCTGCGCGTCCTGTCCCATCAGCGCGGACCCTCGGGTTCCGTGCCACGCGGGACCGTGCCGCGAAGCCCCGATTTGCGTGCCGCTTTGCCTCGAAAAGCGCGCACGCCTACCGGACTCCAAATCCAACAAATAAATAGTCCATCCTTAGCGATTTCGCGCGCTGAGTCCAGAAACGATGTCCGTTTCCCCAAATTCTCATCCGATAATTTGTCGAATTCCCCGGATAACCCACTGATCCGGTTTTCCGCACCGGGTCCAATCCTAAAGTCCAATTTGCCAAATTGCAACTCTAAAATTCCCCGGAGGCGCCCAGAGAGGAATTATTCAATTCCACTTCGCCCGGGGCCCAATTTAATATCGACGACACGCGAAATCACTTCTGAACACGCGACGGGTCCTCCAATGACCCACGCGATCTCTTTCTAAGCCCGGTCTCCAACGCTTGTGCCCAAGCTGCACAGCAATTCCATTTCTTGGGCCCAACACGCGTCCAACCACGGCCAAGGCCACCGAAAGTTATCGAACCACCAGCAAACCCTATGCTGGGAATTCCGGGACCCCTTTTTGATCTGACAAAAGTCCCACTTTCCTTGAATTCGCTGGCGGAGCCCGTTCTCTCCATCCGGGTGTCCGATCAACGCGAAACTCTTGCTGTGGCCCTAGAACACATTTACGGAGCTCCCGTAATTTTCTCGGAGTCTTCCGAGACTGTGCATTTTCCACTTTCCATCTGGGCCCACTTTCTCGCATAAGATTTCAGATATCTTATTTTAATCCCGATTTAGGCCCAGACCATTTCTTGGTCATTCCTCACCTCAATGAGCAATAGTATTTCATACTATTTTCATTTCCATTTATTTATATTCCAATTTTCGGTTCACTACACATAACCCGTATGAATATTTCATCCACATGTGCATTTAATCCTACAAGCATGCTAGTTTGTTCATATATGCCTTTTTGCCTTTTTAAACATGCATCACTCTAATAAGTCTAGTGGGTAGTCCAAATTAAGAGGTTTGCAACGAACACCCACCTCGAGCGCTAAATCCTGGTCCCAACAGTGAAGTCCACGCCCAGTCCAAAATAATCCCCACAACGCTGCACAACAATCCCCAGAAGAACAACCACAATTAATATATCAAGTTCCTATAAAAATCTGTCCCAAAATACAATAGTCCAATGTTCTACCTTTATCACCTGTAAAATCTGACCGAAAAATTCAGAGAAAAATACTGTCACGATCCTCGCGACGAACCGGTCGCAACGAGTACCTGCACGTTCAAATCCGAGTTTCCTACGCTGAGAAATAAATCCGACAAGGGAACCACCCCGAAATAAATCAACCTCAAAATCTGTAGTATTCATTTCTGTGAACAGGGATTCCTCACCTTCGAAAAATATTCAGAAAATTCCCAGAAAATTTGAGGGTGTTCCTTGCGCTGTGTAGATGCAAATCACCTTTTGAATCACCCCAAACCGATGCCTGTGCGCGAAGTTATCGTCAAAATACTCCAGTGCTGTCCCAAAATCCACACAGAAAAAGAGGTCACAAAGGCACCTCGGGAACTGTGCCAAAAAATCAAAACGAGGGTGTGCAATCAACACGAAAGATGAAGCCCTACCTCTCAGGAGTATGCTTGTGCAAGAATCGTGGAAATAAAATGTCGGGGGGGGCCAGGGGAGTCCTCACACTGCACTCCGACGAAAAAGATCACCAAAGATGGAACGTCGCGCCGCGCCGTAAAATCCGAAACCTCAGGATGCGTGCCACCAAAAATCCTGGAACTCCCCCAGTAGAAGCAGCACTCGAAGAGGAGAAAAATTGCTGCAGAGGGCTCGGGGTGAAAGAGCCTGAAAGTGGGAGAAAAATCCCTAAAAAGAGAGCTCGGATCCTTATTTATAGGCTGAGGGGACAAATCCAGAAATTCCGGATTTGTCCCCGGTTTCGGGCGCCCGGCCCGTTTCGGGCACACACAGTGCGGCCCGGCCCGCTGGGTTTCGGGCGCGCACAGTGCGGCCCGGCCCAGCACGCGCCCACACCGGATCGTCCGACCCTCCACCCCATCCGTCCGACCGGCCTCGGGGCCTGCCACGTGTCCGCCGAACAGGCGGCAGCCGTGCAGGCCCCGTGGGGAGCGCCACGTGCCCCCCCCCCCCGCACGGTCAGCGCAGCGGGCGGCGCCAGTGTCACGCCCCGGGTGTAAACCAGGACCCGGGCCCGTCCACAGATCCGCCGTGCATGCGGGATTTCCCACATACACGAAGCGTCGGTAACCTGCTCAGATAAGAAATAATAATAAAAGAGCATAAAGTAATCAGAGCTAAGCTAAAACTACTGTATCTTAGACAGAAGTTGAAAGTGGAAAGTACAACAGTAAAATATACTACAGATGCCTCTCCCAGCTCACTACTAAAATATACACAGCTGGCAGAAGCCAGACCCCAAAAGTAAAAGTACTACAGTCTGAGATAAGATACATAAAGGGTACAAGTCTAGCTAACTCACTGTCGGATCCACTGTCTAGCTACTCAGCCGTCCTCTCTCCTCGACCCGCCGCTGTAAGCCCAGCAGCACCTGCAAAAGGCTCTGCAAAACAAAGGAGAAGAAAAGAGAAAGAAGATTGGGGGTGAGAACTACTAGTAAACCAGTAGCCTCCCCTAGTGGGTAAAACCTCAAACTCTGACACACCCACTAGGTATACCGGAGGCAAAAGGGGAAAGAAGAGTGGTAAGAAATAATGATTGCCGAAGAAATGAAACTACCACTACTATGCCTCTAAAAATGCAGTCCTAGACTGGAATAACCATATCCAACAATAACCAACCGTCCCAGATTAACCCATCTGTACCGCCCTCATCATCGGGCAAGTAAGCCGCGCCGATGTGATAGCAAAGCTCCTGCCGCCGCCCTCATCATCGGGCAAATAAGCCGCGCCGATGTGATAGCGAATCCGTCAATAACTGTCTGGCCCCGGCCTCCGGAGGGGAACTCGAGGGGAGCGACCCACTCGAGGAAAGCACTACCGGGCAATAACCGCGCCGGTAAAATGTACCAAAAGCAGGAGTAAATCACAACTGTAAAGCCCCGGTGGAACACACCCTCCACTAAAAGAAACACAGATCCCCCAATCTGATGCACAAATGAACATCCGGTCGATCGCCCAAAATCCGCGATCGCCGCAATACCCACCATCACAATCATGTCCTACCTTCGACATCCGGTCAACCGCCTACGGTCCGCGGTAGCCGCTATAATCCCCCAACCCAGAATCAAACACAACCTATCACCGACCATCAGGTCCTCGCTACACTATCCCAAACCCCTGCTCGAACCCGAGCAACCAGACTCAAAGGTCTAAATAAGAAGGAGAAAAGAAAACAAACATGGTTTCTCCTATGTCAATTCCAGCATGATAGTGTAGCAGCAAAAGGAGGCCTATCTAGGTGACCAAACAAGCATGCATAAGTTCTCAGGAGCGATAAAAGAA
Source organism: Tillandsia fasciculata (assembly GCA_029168755.2). Taxonomy (NCBI): domain Eukaryota; kingdom Viridiplantae; phylum Streptophyta; class Magnoliopsida; order Poales; family Bromeliaceae; genus Tillandsia; species Tillandsia fasciculata. The sequence continues at coordinate 169,942 of JAQOTM010000257.1, read as the reverse complement.
AGTGTCCCAATAATCCTGTTCCAACATGCTATATCCACCAAATTAATCTCACATGAATCATCCACCTATGCATGTACAACAGATCCTCAAGTGGTGTTCTCCTACAAGTCATTTCATATTATCCCATCATGAAAGTAAATTCCACATGCAAGGTTGAGTGCTAAAATTCTATCCACAATAGTACTTTTCATGTGATGGCTCACAATTATATTATTTAAAGCATGCAGGTCCAAACAAAGGAATTACTCTAATATTCCTAGTGAGCATGTCAAAATAGAGGTAAACAACGACCACCCACCTGATCAGTCGAGCTGTCAAAAGTCCTACAGCTGCTAATACCAAAAATGGTAGCTACCCAAAGTCCAAAAGGTCCCGCGCAGTCCACACTGCTCCTGGGTACAAAAACCGAGCTGTCACTACACATGTATTTCTCCAGAACTGCCAAATTTAACAAACAATAATTCAGCTGCGAAGATGGGCAAAAATCACCTGCTCACAGTCCTCAGAAAAATCCAAATAAAATAGGTCCGCGATCTACGCGTCGCTGGCTTCGAAACGACTACCTGCACGCCCAAATCCGATTATCCTACGCTGAGAAATAAATCCGGTAAGAAAATAACCTCCAACTCAACTGTAGAAATTTCCCCAGATCAACATTCGGAAAGAGAGAAGGTTCTCACCTTCGAGGCAATTTCCTAAAGTCCTGAGAAAAATCCAGCAGATTCCTCGCGAAGAGTAGATGAATTTAGGCTCTTGAATCACCCCAATCCGATGTCTGTAAGCGAAGTTATGGCCAAAACACCGTGTCGCTGTCCAAAAATCCGCAAAGAAAGAGAGGCAACAGAACGCTCAAATACCTCCAAAATCCGAAAAGAATTTGGGAAAACTCTGAATATAAAAATTCAAGTCCTACCTGTCGTGAGTCCAACGGCGCAAAAATCGTCGAAATCGGGTGTCGGATAAAGCCAGGAGAGTCTGCGCATCGAGAAGACGCAAAACGGGTCTAAGATGAACTAAGCGCGCCGCGCCGGAAAACGGTCAACCTCGGAAACCGTGCACCACCACAACTCCGGGAAGCTACGGTTGGAAAGATCTCTTGCAGGGGAAGAATTCTTCTTCAAAGCCCACTGTGAAATTCCCACAGGAAATGGTGAAAAGTGGCCTCAAACCGGATAAACAAGCCTAAATAAGGCTTATCGGGTTCTCGGATCCAACCCGTTAGCCCGGGCTGATCCGGCGCGGCCTGGGTCGGACCAGACGCCGTCCAACCCGCCTGGGCGCCCGCCACGTACCCCCGGAACAGGGTACGGCCGTGCGGGGCCCCTGCGCGCGCGCCGCGTGCCTCCCCGCTACAGCGGCGGGGCGACGCGGGTGGCGACGCGTGGCGCGATGCCACGCGTCGGCCGCTCCGCCACCCCCGCTCACCGCCTAAGGGCTCCGTGGCCCGGGTGCACAAAGGCCCACCAATGGCCAGCTGCCACGCGTCCTGCGCCCGGTCCACGCGCCGCTCCGCATTCTTCCCTGGACCGAGCCGCGTGCACCCGCCAATGTCTCCGTGCCACGTGGCCCGCCCCGCGGTCCATGCACCCGCGCGCTTCCTCCGTGGACCGAGCGACGTGGGCCGGCCAATAATAAGCCGCCACGTGGCACCAGCCGGTCCACGGTCACCCCCCATGCACCCGTTTTTCCCCGAAACTTCCGGTAGCCCGTTTTTGGTCATCCGGACTCCAAATTTGGCAAACAAATAGCCGTTTTCAAGTGTTTTTCCGTGCTGAATCCAATTCTAACCTCTGTTTGGCCAAAATCCTTCCCGAAATTTCGGCAAACCCAGCCGAAGGCCAAAACAGTAAATGATACCTCTCAGGTCCAACAGTAGCACCTCTTTGATGCACCTTGGGCCAGATACACCAACAATAGGTGTTCTAAACCGTAGATTCAGTCGGAAAACTGCACGGGATTTACGGTCTCCACATCCTCCCCCACTAAAAGGGAGTTTCGTCCCCGAAACAAAAGGAGAGTACACCTGCGTACCTCAATCAGGAATCTCGAACAGGGAAGGGTAGGTATCCCGCATCGCCGTCTCAAGCTCCCAAAGCTGTCAAATACCTCCTCCAAGGACACGATACAATCCTCGGGTCTCTAACAAGAACAAAAACAAAGGTGAGCACTCCAAGAATCCGTACTACCTCAACCAAGTACAGCTAGACTAACCGCTCGAGCTACCAAGTAGTCCACATCGGTATACGCATCCGCTCCTCCTCAGCCTCAGATAAACCAATCACAAGTCCATCGGCACACTAGCTCGATCCAAGTACCTCTTTACTTCCCGCGATATCCAATGTAAGTCCCTCAACCACCCCAGCCAAAAGGCTACACAACCACTGCGAAACATCCGCTTCACGCACAAAATCAAACCAAGTCCCGCCACCAGGTTAAGACCATCAGGTCCACCGGTACTAACGAAGACTCAACTACACCGGGCAGGACCAACCACACGCCCCTACGTGCCAAAGATCGGGAATATAAACCTCCCGAACACAAGGTAACCGTCCTACCCTTAACCCATGCAAGAAGTACATGCACACCCAACAAAGGACAAGGATGCTAAAGTGCAAAACAATGCAAGACTAAAGCCAGTACACAAAACAAAATAAAATAATACCTGCCACCACATGGTCGGTTGCTGCAAAGTCCTCCACCTGGGCGGCGTAGACCCGACCGCTCTGAGCAGGCGACCGATGATCCGCAGGGTAGGAAGATGGTGGACCGCTCGCTAGAGCATACAGCCGCTGAGCTGACAACTGCTGCTGAGGCGGAAAAGGGGCCGATGCTGATGACGGTGCCGCTGAAGTTGAAAAGGGGCACGAAGCTCGAATGTGGCCTGGCTGTCCACACTTGTAACAACGACCCCACCTCTGATCACAGGTGTGCGACAAATGGGGTCCCCCGCAGAAAATACACCTGTCTCTGTCGTGAAACCGTGGCTGTCCCGACTGATGCTGTCTCTGCGCCTGATGCTGAGACTCCGGCTGCTGCCGCGATGACCTCTGGGGTCCACTGGGCTCTCGCGGCTCCGCACGCCCACGGCTAGATGACTGAGGCCGCGATGGTCTCCATGAACTAGCTTGTCCCTCGTCCTCTGGGGCTGATCGCTTCCTGTCGGAACTCTGCGCGACCGCGGCCCTCCGTCTAGCCACCTCCTGATCACCTCTCTCCACCCACTGTGCATGCTCTGCCGCTGCCTCCAAGGTCTGAAATCTCTGAGCATGCACAAGTGTGTAAGTCTCTGGACGAAGGCCTGCCTCAAACAACTCGACCTGGTGCGGACCGTCACGGGCGACGAAAGGAACACAGTTCAGCAACTCCATGAATTCCTGGAAATAGGCATGAGCCGACCGATCGCCCTGCTGCAGATTCTTCAAGTCGTCCTCCAACTTTTTCTTCACACTGGTAGAGAAGTAGGTGTCCAACACCATCCGCTTGAACTCCTCCCAAGGCAACTGCCGAGTGATCCGAAACTCCAGTGGCTCTACCCGCTGCCACCAAAAATCTGCATCCCCGTCCAAACAGTGCACTGCCATGTGCACTCGGTACTTTGGGTCGACGAAGAAGTCCCGAAAAAGCTTCTCCATCGCAGAAAGCCATCTCCCAACATCCCGGGGCTGAGCATCCCGCCCCGAGAATCTAGGTGGTTCGCGCTTAACAAACTGGGAGAGTTTGTCAGCAAAATCCTGCTCCTCCTCCGCAGTCAAAGGCCGAATAGCTCCAGGAGCCCCGCTACTCGAAGATGGTGCTGACGGCGCAAAAGGTGCAACAAGAGGCACAGGGGCCTCAGGAACAGCCGGGGGTGGTGCCTCCCTCTGAGCAAGCAGCTGATCAATCCTCTGCTCCTGGCGGCGCTGTCCCTCCGCCAACTGGGCCACCAAGGCCCTCAACTCAGTAAGCTCGGGAGGTGTAGGCTGCTCTGGCTCAACAGGGGGCAAAGGAACACCCCGAGTGGGAATCCGACGTCGAGGAGGCATCCTGCCACGAGAAACCAAACATCAGTAACAAAACCCCACACGACCCAATCTGGCGAAAGTCAAAGACATCCCCCTATTTCTGTAACCTTATGTTGTCTGCAGCCAACATAATGGTTCAACAGAAATAGACTATGTCGATCCCTCTTCACTCTCAGGAAGAGTTAACTATAAAAATCACCGACTTCCGCAAACTGTCACGCCACTCACGCCCTAACATCCTAGAGTCTGTCCCAAAAGCCTAGGGTTTCCTAAGTCCCAACTGACCCATCCCTAAGCTCTGATACCAACTTAATCTGTCACGCCCCGGGTGTAAACCAGGACCCGGGCCCGTCCACAGATCCGCCGTGCATGCGGGATTTCCCACATACACGAAGCGTCGGTAACCTGCTCAGATAAGAAATAATAATAAAAGAGCATAAAGTAATCAGAGCTAAGCTAAAACTACTGTATCTTAGACAGAAGTTGAAAGTGGAAAGTACAACAGTAAAATATACTACAGATGCCTCTCCCAGCTCACTACTAAAATATACACAGCTGGCAGAAGCCAGACCCCAAAAGTAAAAGTACTACAGTCTGAGATAAGATACATAAAAGGTACAAGTCTAGCTAACTCACTGTCGGATCCACTGTCTAGCTACTCAGCCGTCCTCTCTCCTCGACCCGCCGCTGTAAGCCCAGCAGCACCTGCAGAAGGCTCTGCAAAACAAAGGAGAAGAAAAGAGAAAGAAGATTGGGGGTGAGAACTACTAGTAAACCAGTAGCCTCCCCTAGTGGGTAAAACCTCAAACTCTGACACACCCACTAGGTATACCGGAGGCAAAAGGGGAAAGAAGAGTGGTAAGAAATAATGATTGCCGAAGAAATGAAACTACCACTACTATGCCTCTAAAAATGCAGTCCTAGACTGGAATAACCATATCCAACAATAACCAACCGTCCCAGATTAACCCATCTGTACCGCCCTCATCATCGGGCAAGTAAGCCGCGCCGATGTGATAGCAAAGCTCCTGCCGCCGCCCTCATCATCGGGCAAATAAGCCGCGCCGATGTGATAGCGAATCCGTCAATAACTGTCTGGCCCCGGCCTCCGGAGGGGAACTCGAGGGGAGCGACCCACTCGAGGAAAGCACTACCGGGCAATAACCGCGCCGGTAAAATGTACCAAAAGCAGGAGTAAATCACAACTGTAAAGCCCCGGTGGAACACACCCTCCACTAAAAGAAACACAGATCCCCCAATCTGATGCACAAATGAACATCCGGTCGATCGCCCAAAATCCGCGATCGCCGCAATACCCACCATCACAATCATGTCCTACCTTCGACATCCGGTCAACCGCCTACGGTCCGCGGTAGCCGCTATAATCCCCCAACCCAGAATCAAACACAACCTATCACCGACCATCAGGTCCTCGCTACACTATCCCAAACCCCTGCTCGAACCCGAGCAACCAGACTCAAAGGTCTAAATAAGAAGGAGAAAAGAAAACAAACATGGTTTCTCCTATGTCAATTCCAGCATGATAGTGTAGCAGCAAAAGGAGGCCTATCTAGGTGACCAAACAAGCATGCATAAGTTCTCAGGAGCGATAAAAGAAAGTGTCCCAATAATCCTGTTCCAACATGCTATATCCACCAAATTAATCTCACATGAATCATCCACCTATGCATGTACAACAGATCCTCAAGTGGTGTTCTCCTACAAGTCATTTCATATTATCCCATCATGAAAGTAAATTCCACATGCAAGGTTGAGTGCTAAAATTCTATCCACAATAGTACTTTTCATGTGATGGCTCACAATTATATTATTTAAAGCATGCAGGTCCAAACAAAGGAATTACTCTAATATTCCTAGTGAGCATGTCAAAATAGAGGTAAACAACGACCACCCACCTGATCAGTCGAGCTGTCAAAAGTCCTACAGCTGCTAATACCAAAAATGGTAGCTACCCAAAGTCCAAAAGGTCCCGCGCAGTCCACACTGCTCCTGGGTACAAAAACCGAGCTGTCACTACACATGTATTTCTCCAGAACTGCCAAATTTAACAAACAATAATTCAGCTGCGAAGATGGGCAAAAATCACCTGCTCACAGTCCTCAGAAAAATCCAAATAAAATAGGTCCGCGATCTACGCGTCGCTGGCTTCGAAACGACTACCTGCACGCCCAAATCCGATTATCCTACGCTGAGAAATAAATCCGGTAAGAAAATAACCTCCAACTCAACTGTAGAAATTTCCCCAGATCAACATTCGGAAAGAGAGAAGGTTCTCACCTTCGAGGCAATTTCCTAAAGTCCTGAGAAAAATCCAGCAGATTCCTCGCGAAGAGTAGATGAATTTAGGCTCTTGAATCACCCCAATCCGATGTCTGTAAGCGAAGTTATGGCCAAAACACCGTGTCGCTGTCCAAAAATCCGCAAAGAAAGAGAGGCAACAGAACGCTCAAATACCTCCAAAATCCGAAAAGAATTTGGGAAAACTCTGAATATAAAAATTCAAGTCCTACCTGTCGTGAGTCCAACGGCGCAAAAATCGTCGAAATCGGGTGTCGGATAAAGCCAGGAGAGTCTGCGCATCGAGAAGACGCAAAACGGGTCTAAGATGAACTAAGCGCGCCGCGCCGGAAAACGGTCAACCTCGGAAACCGTGCACCACCACAACTCCGGGAAGCTACGGTTGGAAAGATCTCTTGCAGGGGAAGAATTCTTCTTCAAAGCCCACTGTGAAATTCCCACAGGAAATGGTGAAAAGTGGCCTCAAACCGGATAAACAAGCCTAAATAAGGCTTATCGGGTTCTCGGATCCAACCCGTTAGCCCGGGCTGATCCGGCGCGGCCTGGGTCGGACCAGACGCCGTCCAACCCGCCTGGGCGCCCGCCACGTACCCCCGGAACAGGGTACGGCCGTGCGGGGCCCCTGCGCGCGCGCCGCGTGCCTCCCCGCTACAGCGGCGGGGCGACGCGGGTGGCGACGCGTGGCGCGATGCCACGCGTCGGCCGCTCCGCCACCCCCGCTCACCGCCTAAGGGCTCCGTGGCCCGGGTGCACAAAGGCCCACCAATGGCCAGCTGCCACGCGTCCTGCGCCCGGTCCACGCGCCGCTCCGCATTCTTCCCTGGACCGAGCCGCGTGCACCCGCCAATGTCTCCGTGCCACGTGGCCCGCCCCGCGGTCCATGCACCCGCGCGCTTCCTCCGTGGACCGAGCGACGTGGGCCGGCCAATAATAAGCCGCCACGTGGCACCAGCCGGTCCACGGTCACCCCCCATGCACCCGTTTTTCCCCGAAACTTCCGGTAGCCCGTTTTTGGTCATCCGGACTCCAAATTTGGCAAACAAATAGCCGTTTTCAAGTGTTTTTCCGTGCTGAATCCAATTCTAACCTCTGTTTGGCCAAAATCCTTCCCGAAATTTCGGCAAACCCAGCCGAAGGCCAAAACAGTAAATGATACCTCTCAGGTCCAACAGTAGCACCTCTTTGATGCACCTTGGGCCAGATACACAAACAATAGGTGTTCTAAACCGTAGATTCAGTCGGAAAACTGCACGGGATTTACGGTCTCCACAGCCAGCCTCTGGCGCGGCGCCACGTGGCGCGGCGCCGCCCCTCCCGACACGGCCGCCGGCCCCGACAGCGCGCCGCCCGTGCGTCAGCGCCCGCGTGCGCTTACGGCCGCAGCCGCGCGCGCGTGGGTGCTCCGCGCGCACCTGCACCCTCCAATCCGGGGCCGCCACGTGGCGCGCCCCGGTCCACCGTGCACCGCGCCTGCGCCCCTGCCTGCCCGGCTTGCCCGAGCTGCCCGCGCGCACGCCCGTGCGCCGCGCGCACTGCACCGAGCCAACCGACGCATGCCACGTGGCCCGCCGGTCTACCGTGCACCGCCGCCTCCTTCCCGTGGACTAGGCGTCATGCGCCGACCGAATCACGGCCTGCCACATGTCCAGGGCCGGTCCACGGCTCCCCCCATGCACCATTTCGCATCGAAAACTTCCGGGTGTCCGTTTTTGGGCGTCCGGACTCAGAATTTAACAAGCAAATAGCCGTTTTCAAGCGTTTTTCCACGCTGAATCCAAATCCGACCTCTGTTTGGCCCAAAGCCTTTTCTAAAATTCGGCAAATACAGCCGAAGGCCAAACCAATAGCAAATAGCACACTGGGTCCATCTGTAGCATCCCTTTGATGCACTGTGGGCCTAATACACCAAGGATGGGTGTTTCACACTGTGGATTCCCGGGAAAAACTGTACGGAAACCTGGACCACTACATCTGTTACGGCTTTTTGGTGTTGGCATATTTCGTGAGTCAAGTCAGTGAGTTGAGTCGGAGTCTTAAAGGGATCAAATTGTCAATCAGCAATCAAAGACTTAGAGAAGATTCAACAAGAGCTCAAGTTGACACTCAATGTCTTGAGTCTTGAAGATTGAAGATGAAGAATTGTGGATCAGTTACATCAATCTCAAGAAGAAAGTATTCAAAAGGATTAGGTATGTTTAACTAAATAATTTTGGTGATCCGAATACTTTCTTATAGTGTAGAAACACTTGGATGAATTTTTAATTGCATAAAAATCAAAAACTGGACATGGGACATGTTCAGGATCCGGATCAGATCTTCCAATCCGGATCCCGAAGGGTACTTGTTCATTGGCAATTTCAATCCGGATCCTAGGCCATTCCGATCCGGATCCCGAACATTGGATGTTGCTGAAATTCATGAACGATCCGGATCGGGCCTTGCGATCCGGATCCCGAACCCTTGGATTTCTGGAATCGTCAATCTTGTTACGACGATCCGGATCGCAGTAATCCCGATCCGGATCGCCGTCCTGAAAATTTCCAGATAAGGTATGTTTTTGATTCTTATCTCTTTCCAAAGGTTTCTAAACTATAAATAGACATTTAGGGTTTCTCAAAAACGTGGGAGCTATACCTATGATTTTATAAAACACTTGAGAGCAACCCTAGAGGCTAGGTTTTTATCGTTCTTCTTTATAGCCTCTTTTAGGTCAATTCGATGGTTCTTTCAAGAACATATCTTTTGTCGAATTGATCTAATCTTTGCTTAGAGATTCCATCCATGGTTCTTCATTGATAATCTAAGCAAAGGATCACCATCGAAGCCTATATTCTTTATCGGCTATTTGCGTCGTGGATTCGACGTGGCATCGTGGATTCGGTGTGCTAAAGGCGTTTCGTGGATTCGAAACGTGTGCTCGTGGATTCGAGTGGCGTTCGTGGATTCGAACGTGTGCAGTGGACGTGCAATCGGTGGAGCGCAAGGTCCGAAGAAGTTGAAGGAGGGGTTGAATCCGTGGAGACGGTAATCACCTTGTTATTCTTCTATTCTTAGTGGATTGTTATTGCGTGGACATCCAATCGGTGAGCGCAAGGTCCGAAGAAGTTGAAGGAGGGGTTTGAGTCCGTGGAGTCGGTAATCACCTTGTTATTCTTCTTTTCTTAGTGGATTGTTATTGCGTGTTGGTCCCGTGGTTTTTCTCCTGGATTGGAGTTTCCACGTATATCTCGGTGTGCTATTTTTATTTTCCGCATTGGTTTTTATTTTGCACTGAGATTGAGTTTTTTAAGTATTACACCTATTCACCCCCCTCTAGGTGTTTGATAGTACCTATTTAGATCCTTGTGGATCCTTAAAAACCAACAATTGGTATCAGAGCGGGTTTTAGGTTTATCTATCATGTTGGGTGAAAGTGGTAATATTTTTAGACCTCCTCTTTTTGATGGGACTAATTATGCTTATTGGAAAGTGCGGATGAGAGCTTTTCTCATCTCAATTGATGAGCGGGTATGGCAAACCGTGGAATACGGTTGGGTGCATCCTGTTGAGGAAGTAGGAAATTCTACTACCCCAAAACCTCGCTCTAGATGGTCCAAAGAGGAATTCGAAAGATCTTCTTACAACGGGAAAGGTATGAACGCTTTATTTAATTCTCTTTCCTCGACTGAGTTCACACGAATTTCTGCGTGTGAAACCGCGAAGGAAATTTGGGATATTCTCAAAATTACACATGAGGGTACTAATCTTGTAAAAATTCAAAAGCTCCAGATGCTTACAAGTCAATTTGACTCTATTCATATGGAAGAGCATGAATTGTTTACAGATTATTACACTAGACTTCAAGATGTAATTAATACATGTGCTAATTTAGGAGAAAAGATCCCGGAGTCGAAAATTGTAAGAAAGATACTTCGGACTCTTCCGGAACGGTTTAGGGCAAAGGTTACCGCCATTGAAACCGTTAGTCATCCGGATGAGATGAGTGTAGAGGAATTAGTAGGTGCTTTGCAAACTTATGAGATGACTTTTCCTACTAATCAAGTTTCTTCCAAGTCTTCTTCTAAGCTTACAGGTATTGCATTCAAATCAACAAAGGAAGAAGATAGCGAATCAAGTTCCGACGATGAAATCTCTTTAGCCGATTTTGAAGAACAACTGGCGCGGATCACAAAGAAATTTCGTCGGAAATTTTGGAAGAATCGAACCGATGGATCTTCATCCACGAAATCATCTAAAGGATCATCGGGTTCTAAATCCTCTAAACTCAAAGGCTTGCAAAACCTTCTAAAGAAAAAGAAAAAGATGATTTCGAAGGGGAAATCCAATGCTATCGATGCAAAGGCTACGGCCATATTTCAACGGATTGTCCTTCTAAGAAATCATATAAAAAGAAGGCTTTGCAAGCGAAAACTTGGGACGATTCTAGTTCTAATGAATCGACCTCAAGTGAAGAGGAAAAAGTTGTTGCTTTTCATGCCTCTCAAATTCCCTCTTCTAATATTTGTTTATCATCTTTAGTCACTGACTCTATTCCTTTGATTTTGCATGAAACATCAACATCCGGCGGAGAGTCATCAAGTGAGGGGGAGTCGGACGAAGAAGAACTCGTTGAGGCATACCAACAACTTCTTGCGGAATCAAAGAAGATGGCCAAGCATATCAAGAAGTTGAGGAAGCAACGACTTGAGGTTCAAGACGAGAATCATGCTTTAAAGATCAAACTTCATGATCTCGAGGAGGAACGAGAGCTTTTATTGGATAATAATAAAATCCTCCAAGAAAAGATAAATCAATCGGAGACGATCGTTAATTCCCATATGGACAAGATTGATTTTCTTGAAAAACAGTTTGAAGAAATTCATGTCACCAACCAAGTTTTGACCAAGCAAGTTCATGAACTCAAATCCGACATACAAAGGCTTTCAACCGGTTCCAAGAAACTAGAAAGTATGTCCGGATTGGGTCAAACAAGCAAGGTTGGTTTGGGATTTAAAAAGAACCAAACTGTGAAGGCTTCAAGTTCCACAATCAAATTGAAAGCAAGAACTTGTCACCTATGTGGACTTGAAGGACATTTGGTGAAGAATTGCCCGAAAAAGAGAAAGAAGAATTCTTCGGCAACTTCATCTACGGAGCGAACTCAACGGAATCAAAAGACACATCAAGTCAAAGGAGTTCACTCAACCCACCAAAGGTCCGAGCCACAACATCAATCATACAAGTGGATCATTGCGAGGCAAAGACCTAAGGTGGATCAACAGTCAAAGCGGACAACCCCCGGCCACAACGAATCAAGACAACCCAAAATCCAGCGATTTTGGATTCGGAAAGGTGATATCTTTCCTTGTCTTAAGTTCTAATTAGCTTATGACTGTATGTAATGCTTTGATTGGTTTTTCCTTCATATTTTTTTAATCTTTGCATTACATGTTTTTCAATGCTCTTTGTTTTTATACTTTGTTTTTGAACAAAAGGGTTTTAACGAACAAGTGCATTGAATAAAAAGGGCTTCACGTTCATTCACTCCAATTTAATTTTATATGGATTATCAACTTTACTCCATAATCATAATCTTGAAGATACTTCATTATAGGAGTTTTTGATAGTTATAAGCATCAAATTTTAGAAATCATGTGTGATCTTTAGATGCTTAATCTATCTAGGTTGTGTGAAGTCTTTGTGACAACACAAGTGCTATAAACATTCCTAAAAATTCTGTGTTGCACTCAAGAACAAAACACATTGTTGAGCATTGGTCATATTGACTTTAAATTGCATCTTTTCACGCATTTAGAAATCTATTATGCTTTTGACATCATAATATTTCGATGTTGCAATGATCATTTATGTTAATTAATTCATCTTTTAAGTGATCAAAGTCAATTTCTCTCTCAATGATCTCTTGGTATAGTCATTATCTTATTTGACTATTTAGTCGAGTATGAATGCGGGATCAATTTTTGGTTGAATACCTTATATATTAAATAATTGATAGCCAATTGAGGGGGAGTCAAAGAAAAGTAAAATGCTCAAAAGATGTGGAAAGAGTTACATCCCAATGAGGAGTGTGAAAACTACCACCACATGGAGGAAAGAGCTACCACCTCGGTCGTCCGAGTACTGTGTGCAGCTACCACATGTATACCAAGCATGGTTTTTCAATTTTTGATTAAATAAAATGCATGTTGAAATACTTGACTCTGTCAAATTTCAAGGTTGGTATAAGGTGGATTTTTAACGAAAGATGCTCAAAGAGCCACTCTCTTCAACAGATTGTCTAGATATATTATCTAACTTATCTGGGATTTCAAACATCTATTGATCTTGGTATTTCATTTTCTTTACCAAATTGATGATTTGATAAAGGCATTACGCATAAGATCATGTTAGATGTGATTGAAGTTGTTCAACTTTAAGGGTTTTAATTTTCATAAATTTTCGTTTCATTTTTGAGTATTTTTGATAGATTTGGTATAATCTATTTCTTGTTGTATGAAACGATGACTTTTGTTTAAAGTTGATGCGCTAAAGTGCTTACATACTTTTTCTGGTTATTATGGAATTTTTCTAAATTATTCTGATGAAAGGGTAGAATTCAAGATTGATGTCATTTGGAAATCTCCGTAAGTCATCTTTGTAAATTCGTTACATCTTGATAGAGTTTGGATCTCAAGATTATTTTTTATGACTTGTGTTTGATGAATATAACATGAAAAACTGTTTATAATGTTTTGTCTTTGTTTTTCATGATTTAGGAGTAAATCTTTTTAATTTTGTGAAATTAATTGGATTGAATGACATCTTGTTAATTCATTGGTTAAAGCACTTAAATTGATTTCTTGATGGAATACAAATCGGTATTTGAAAAGATTCTAAAATCTGGATTTGTTTCAAGGAATTATTTGATTTTTGCTTTCTGGTACCGGTACGCAATCTGCATTTTTGTTATATACCGGAACTGAGCTTTTATCTCTCTTTCTCTATGAACTAATGTTGTTAGTGATTTCCTTTTGTCTAGTATGTTCACTGTTTGACAATTTGTGACAAAAAGGGGGAGAAGAGAAATGACGGAGATGAGATCATCAAGAGAGGACAAACGAAAATAGAAAAATGGGGGAGAACGGAAAATGATGATCGTATCACAAAGGGGGAGAACATAGATGCTCAAGAACATGGAGAACATGGAGAACATGTTAGAGATGCTCAAGATAGGGGGAGACAAAGAAAAAATTGAAAGAGCCGAAAAACAAAAGAACCAAAGGAAGACGGATCAAATGTAGGATTTTAATTTCTAACGACTAACGTTTGATTTTGTTTGGAGTTTTGTTTTGCAGGAATTACATCACTTTAAGACTCCAAGTCCTAAGTCATAGAGTATGTTCTAGGACTGTTTGGTTCAAATGTAATTTTGTATTTATTGGATCTTTCACGCAAAGAAAATCAATGTTTTGGTGATGACATTGAATTTCGATTTTTTGGTTTAAGATGAGTGACTTGAGCGTTTTTATGTATTTTTGGGTTTTGTCACGAAATTGCCAAAGGGGGAGATTGTTACGGCTTTTTGGTGTTGGCATATTTCGTGAGTCAAGTCAGTGAGTTGAGTCGGAGTCTTAAAGGGATCAAATTGTCAATCAGCAATCAAAGACTTAGAGAAGATTCAACAAGAGCTCAAGTTGACACTCAGTGTCTTGAGTCTTGAAGATTGAAGATGAAGAATTGTGGATCAGTTACATCAATCTCAAGAAGAAAGTATTCAAAAGGATCAGGTATGTTTAACTAAATAATTTTGGTGATCCGAATACTTTCTTATAGTGTAGAAACACTTGGATGAATTTTTAATTGCATAAAAATCAAAAACTGGACATGGGACATGTTCAGGATCCGGATCAGATCTTCCAATCCGGATCCCGAAGGGTACTTGTTCATTGGCAATTTCAATCCGGATCCTAGGCCATTCCGATCCGGATCCCGAACATTGGATGTTGCTGAAATTCATGAACGATCCGGATCGGGCCTTGCGATCCGGATCCCGAACCCTTGGATTTCTGGAATCGTCAATCTTGTTACGACGATCCGGATCGCAGTAATCCCGATCCGGATCGCCGTCCTGAAAATTTCCAGATAAGGTATGTTTTTGATTCTTATCTCTTTCCAAAGGTTTCTAAACTATAAATAGACATTTAGGGTTTCTCAAAAACGTGGGAGCTATACCTATGATTTATAAAACACTTGAGAGCAACCCTAGAGGCTAGGTTTTTATCGTTCTTCTTTATAGCCTCTTTTAGGTCAATTCGATGGTTCTTTCAAGAACATATCTTTTGTCGAATTGATCTAATCTTTGCTTAGAGATTCCATCCATGGTTCTTCATTGATAATCTAAGCAAAGGATCACCATCGAAGCCTATATTCTTTATCGGCTATTTGCGTCGTGGATTCGACGTGGCATCGTGGATTCGGTGTGCTAAAGGCGTTTCGTGGATTCGAAACGTGTGCTCGTGGATTCGAGTGGCGTTCGTGGATTCGAACGTGTGCAGTGGACGTGCAATCGGTGGAGCGCAAGGTCCGAAGAAGTTGAAGGAGGGGTTGAATCCGTGGAGACGGTAATCACCTTGTTATTCTTCTATTCTTAGTGGATTGTTATTGCGTGGACATCCAATCGGTGAGCGCAAGGTCCGAAGAAGTTGAAGGAGGGGTTTGAGTCCGTGGAGTCGGTAATCACCTTGTTATTCTTCTTTTCTTAGTGGATTGTTATTGCGTGTTGGTCCCGTGGTTTTTCTCCTGGATTGGAGTTTCCACGTATATCTCGGTGTGCTATTTTTATTTTCCGCATTGGTTTTTATTTTGCACTGAGATTGAGTTTTTTAAGTATTACACCTATTCACCCCCCCCTCTAGTTGTTTGATAGTACCTATTTAGATCCTTGTGGATCCTTAAAAACCAACAACATCCTCCCCCACTAGAAAAGTTTCGTCCTCGAAACAAAAGTAATACCTCAAGAAGGAGCCTCGAATAAGTGGGGGTGGGCGTCCATCATCGCCGACTCCAGCTCCCAAGTAGCCTCGCGCTCGCTCTGATTGCTCCACAGAATCTTCACATAAGGAATAGCCCGGCTGCGTAACTCCCTCACCTCCCGGTCCAAAATCCTCAATGGCCGCTCGACATAGCTCAAGTCCTCAGCGATCTCCAGTGGGGCGAAATCAATGATGTGCTACGGGTCATAAACATACCTCCTCAGAGTAGATACATGGAACACATCGTGGACACCAGCAAGTTTGGGAGGAAGTGCAAGCCTGTAGGCAACTGGCCCTAAGCGCTCCAATACCTCGAAAGGTCCAATATAACGAGGGCTCAGTTTCCCACGGATCCCGAATCTCCGAATCCCTTTCGAAGGCGAGACTTTCAAAAAGACATGGTCGCCTACCTGAAACTCTAAGTCTCGCCGTCGAGTATCAGCATAACTCCTCTGTCGACTCTGGGCGGTCTCAAGATGTCGTCGTATCAATCTGACCTTCTCCTCTGCCTCTAACAGTAGATCAGGGCCCAAAGTCTTTTTCTCCCCCACGTCACTCCAATATAGGGGTGACCGACACTTGCGTCCATACAACGCTTCAAACGGAGCCATCTGAATGCTCGCTTGATAGCTGTTGTTGTACGCAAACTCAACCAATCCCAGGTGTCGATACCACCCTCCTCCAAAATCCAGGACGCATGCTCTCAACATATCCTCAAGGGTCTGAATAGTGCGCTCTGACTGTCCATCGGTCTGTGGGTGGAATGCTGTGCTAAAACGGAGTTGCGTCCCCAAGGTCGTCTGTAAATTCCTCCAGAAATGCGAGACAAACCTCGGGTCTCTATCTGATACGATGGAAACGGGTACCCCGTGCAATCTGACCACCTCAGCTAAGTACATCTGTGCCAATCGCTCCAACGGCCAAGTCATCTGAACCGGTAAAAAGTGAGCGGACTTGGTGAGTCTGTCCACAACTACCCAGATCGCATCCGCTCCAATCTGTGCTCTCGGCAACCCAGTGACAAAGTCCATGGTGATATGATCCCACTTCCATTCAGGGATTGGGAGACTCTGCAACTTGCCAGCAGGTACACGATGCTTAGCCTTTACTTGCTGACAAGTTAAGCAGTGTGCCACAAATCTCCCAATGTCTCTTTTCATACCACTCCACCAAAACTGTGCCTTGAGGTCCTTATACATCTTAGTCCCACCAGGATGGATGGTATAAGGTGTATAATGGGCCTCCCACAAGATCTGCTCTCGAATCTCTGAGTCCATAGGCACACAAGCTCGGTCCCTGTACCTCAGTACTCCCGAAGCATCAACAGAAAAATCCCCTGTCACGTCAGCCTGAACCTGCTCTCGAATCTTCATCAAGTGGGGGTCCTCACTCTGTTTCTCTCGAATCCTGTCCAACAGAGTGGGCTGCAGGACTAAAGACATAAGTCTAGCAGAGACCCCAGGGACACTACCTCAAGCTCCAACCGCCTCATCTGCTCACGTAATGGCGCCTGATCGGTGATCATCAAAGATAGGCTCTGTGCTGCTCTCCTGCTCAGGGCATCAGCGACCACATTGGCCTTGCCAGGATGGTAAAGTATGTCCACATCATAGTCCTTCAACAATTCCAACCATCTGCGCTGCCTCAAGTTGAGCTCCTTTTGGGTGAACAGATACTTTAAGCTCTTGTGGTCGGTGTAAATCTCGCAGTGCTCCCCATACAGGTAATAGCGCCACAACTTCAGTGCGAAAACCACAGCAGCTAGCTCCAAGTCATGGGTAGGGTAATTTTTTTCATAATCCTTAAGTTGCCGCGAAGCATAAGCGATTACCCTACCCTCCTGCATCAGCACACAACCAAGTCCACTGTGCGATGCGTCACTGTAAATCACGTATCCTTTCCCCATAATAGGGAGGGAAAGAATAGGAGCTGACATCAGTCTGTTCTTTAATTCCTCAAAGCTCCTCTGGCAATCCTCACTCCAGATAAACTTAACTCCTTTACGAGTCAGACGAGTGAGGGGTGTGGAAAGTTTCGCAAAATCTTCCACAAACCGACGGTAATATCCGGCCAAGCCCATAAAACTGTGAATCTCTGCTACCGTCGTCGGTCGGGGCCAATCCCGGACTGCCTCAATCTTCGCCGGGTCCACTGCCACTCCTGCGGCTGAAATCACATGGCCCAAAAAGGCAACCTCCCGAAGCCAAAATTCGCACTTAGATAACTTGGCATACAACTTCTTCTCTCTCAGAAGTTGCAGCACAATCCTCAAGTGCTCCTCGTGCTCCACATCACTCCGGGAATAAATCAGGATATCATCAATAAATACGACGACGAACCGATCTAGGTATGGCCGAAAGATCCTGTTCATTAAATCCATAAAAGCGGCAGGGGCATTAGTCAATCCAAAAGGCATGACGGTGAACTCATAATGCCCGTACCGTGTCCTGAATGCCGTCTTCGGGACGTCCTCGGCCTTCACCTTTAATTGGTGGTAACCGGACTGTAGGTCAATCTTGGAGAAGACACAAGACCCTTGCAGCTGATCAAATAAGTCATCTATGCGCGGCAAAAGGTATTTGTTCTTGATGGTCACTTTATTCAACTCTCGATAATCAACACACAGTCGAAGTGAACCATCCTTCTTCTTCACAAATAGCACCGGCGCTCCCCAAGGCGATACACTTGGTCTCACAAAACCTTTATCCATTAAGTCCTGAAGTTGTGCCTTTAACTCTCGCAGTTCAGCCGGTGCCATACGGTAAGGAGCCTTAGAGATTGGCGCAGTTCCTTGGACTACGTCAATTAAAAACTCGATCTCCCTATCCGGCGGCATACTAGTCAACTCCGGTGGAAACACATCCGGGAACTCGTGGACAATAGGGATATCCGTGAGTCCCGGTGCCGCCGTAGGCTCCTCAACCACGCAAGCCAAAAAGGCCACGCATCCACTGCGCATCATCTGCCTCGCACGAGAAGTCGAAACTATCGAGGCGAAAAACGCACTCTGGCACCCTCTATACACAAACACCTCCTGGCCTGGCTCGCTAGAAGTCACAGTCCTCGCGGCACAATCTATAGTCGCAAAGTAGCGAGCCAGCCAATCCATCCCAAGTACCACATCAAAGTCTCGCAGCTGAGTCAGGACCATCAGGTCCGCTGGCAAGATCCACGACTCGATCTGCACAGGGCAAGACCAGCAACACTCCTCTACATGCAAAGTATGATCCGGAATCTGTACCTCTAATGCATGTGGCAATCGACCTAACTCTAGTCCATGGGATGATGCGAATGCTCTACTGATAAACGAATGTGATGCACCGGTATCAAATAAAGTGCAAGCTCAACTGCCAGAAAGTAAAATGATACCTGCCACCACGTGGTCGGCTGCCAGGGAGTCCTCAACATGGGCGGCATAGACCCGCCCGCTCTGCGCTGGTGGTCGGTAATCTGCTGGGTGGGAGGAAGGAGCCCTGCTCGCTGGAGCATAGGGCCTCTGCTGGGGCGCGGAAGGAACAGATGCGGAGGAAGGAGCCGTTGATGGCGCATAAGGGCAAGTAGCTCGGACGTGGCCAGACTGTCCACACCGATAACAATGGCCGAACCTCAAGTCACAAGTATCCGACGGATGCTGACCCCTGCAAAACACGCACCTGACAGTAGGCTGGGGCTGTCTCGCCTGCTGCTACTGCTGCCTCTGTCGCTGAGACCCCTGCTGTCGGGACTGCGATCTCTGCTGCTGTGAATGCTGCTGCTGTCGCGGATGCTGCTGCTGATGCTGTGGGGGCCTCTGGGATCCCCCAGGCCCTCACCGCTCCGAACGCCCACGGCCCGTAAATTGAGGCGGTGGCGGTCGAGGCGGCCTCCAGGAACTAGCCTGTCCCCCATCCTCTGGCGTTGGTCGCTTCCTCTCAGAACTCTGAGCGACCAAGCCTCCACGTCCAGCGACAACGTGGCCTCCCCTCTCTACCCACTGTGCATGCTCCGCTGCCTCCTCCAAGGTCTGTAGCCTCTGGGCATGCACCAAGGTATAGATCTCTGGGCGCAGCCCGGTCTCAAAGAGCTCTACCTGGTGCGGTTGTAGTAACCGTAATTTTTAAAATCCAAAACCTATGTTTAAATAATTTTCTGGATTATTTAAATGGCAAAAATGGATAATTAAGTAGTGCACTAGTGTCCCAGAAATATCGACTTTTGATCGGGGTCTGATATGGAAAATCCGAGATCACCATTGCGATCGTCTCGTCGAAACATAGAAGTTTCATATTCATATGTTTTCGATCCGACGGTCGGATCTTCCAGAAATCAACGATGAAAAGTGGGCCCCACAACTTAAGTTGTGAATAGTAACCCTTATTTTTATTCCTTCGCGACCACTAGCGGCCGTTTCACTGTCTAAAAATTTAATATAGGGGTATGAGTAATGAACCCTAGCTAATTTCGACGCTCTGAGCGCGTTGGCACTGTCGGATTTCGCGTCTGACGCTCCGAGTGCATCGGGATGCGTGCAGCACACCGCAAAACGTCGAACTTTATGGCCCGAGATTTCATATGATCACCAAATTAGACAAACGAGTAGCCCATTTTGAAGGTCTCGACGAGCCGAACGTCTAATCTGTCACGCCCCGAGTTCGAAAACCAGTGTAAATTTTTTTTTTTTTTTTTTTTTTTTTTTTTTTTCTAAATCAGAGTTGCAAAAACAGCCAGGGCAATGACAGACCGCCACATATATAGAAGAGTCTCAATCCCCCTTTGGGATTGAGCCTTTCCTATATATGCACGGCTAGCTTGGCAACAACATCAGAGTAATAACTACGTACAACTCTAAACAAATATACTTTTACAATATCTTTACAAATATTACCACTCTTTTCTTATCATCAATATTACATAATCTTACAACTTAAACATTTAACTAAGTACACGGCTGTCCAGGGTCAAACATCTATCTCGATACCTTGCCAACTCGTCCCGACATCTCAACACCCCGCTCGACCTGAAAACAGTCACCCGAGGGTGTGAGACACACCGGAGTGTATCCCAGTGGGCACGACGAGCCGAGAAATAGCAGATCGTACCTACTGGTATACAATACTAGAGGATAGTAATAATCAGGGGTTAGACAGCAGATATATATAATCACAGTTGGGATAAGCAATGATCACAGTTAAGATAACAGTTAGGCAACATGAAGATCAACAAATATATAATCATGGAGGTTACCAATATTCAACATGGAGATCAACAGGTATATGATCACAATTAGGATAAACAACTCTAAATCATGGAACTATAATCAAGGTATCATATCAAGTCTCAACATGTATCAAATGGAATATGATGAAGTAAACACAACAATCATCTACTAATGCATCAATAGATGAAAACTGAAACAAAGCCCAATCACAAGCCACCATATTGGTCACTAGGACCTCAGGGAAAACTTGCCAAACCTGGCATCAAACAGAAGCATGCTGATATAGATTATGATCAGAAAGGAACAAGCAATGGGTAATTATAAGAGTATGATGTAAAGCAGATTAAACAGGCAAATCATGCATCAATGAAAGAACAAACAAGTACCCAATCAAAAGCCACCATATTGGTCAACAAGACCTCAGGGAAACCTGCCCAAACTAGCACCAACCTGGCTGACATTCTCCCCTTGGGAGTCACGGGTCTTTCAACAGACCACTTTACCGGTAAAGAACAAAGCGCACGGGGAGCGACCCGGATATGTTCGTGAAGACAGCGGTGCGGGCGATCAATGCGAATGCTCAAGCTCACGGTCCACTGACCGGGTAATCGGCAACAAGCCGGGAAATCCCCACTGGGATGCAATAGCAAAATCAACTGAATCTCAACTCTCATGCAGGAATAATCAGCAGATAATCAACTGTATCTCAACTCATATGCAAGGTCAAAGGCAAATCTCAACTCAACATAAGATCACAGCAAATCTTAACTCAATCAGGCAGACCAACCAAACATACAAAACTGAACACATATTTTTGAGAAAATTATTTTGAAAAGTCCAAACCTCGAAGAGCGTTGCCCTCGTCCTATCAAACAAGAACAGACTCAGGCGACCCTACGAAGCTCGGTAGGTTTTAGGTCCAAACCTCGCAGAGCAATGCCTTTGTCCTATCAAACAAGAACAGACTCAGGCGACCCTACGACGTTTAGTAAAACATTAGTTGACTAAAATTATGTGTTCAGCAGTGTATATTTGATCAACAGGAAAACAACAACTCATATGTCGGAATAATCATCAACTAATCCAATCAAGGATGCAACATCAGAATCAACTGAATCTCAATTCATAGGCAGGAATACAATCAACATCAACTAGATCATGAATCAGGATATAGATACTGATCATCAAGCAATGAAGTGCAAATCAGGTAATGACCAATCAGGCAAAGCAACAAATAGTAATATAACTCAATCAAAGGTAGACAGGCTCAAATATAATCTAGGTTAACAAAAACAGGGGTCCAACCAATACCGTACACAGAGGGCCGAAATGATAAAGCCCGGACCGAAGATAACCCACCTGTCAAAATGCAGGCGAAAAGCCCGGATCTGCAACTAACTTGAAGATCTACTGGAACACCTGAATCAGATATATATATTGTTCAGAATTTAATTGACCCTTTTAACTTAACCTTTTCTAGAATTCACATTTTAAGGCCTTTTTGAGCGCTGTTTCGCTCGTTCTTTCAAACCAGAAGTCTGATGACAGCGCCGTAAGTTTTAGCGTGTCCGTTATGACATGACAAAGCTCGTGCTCACCATTTGGGAGCAGCACGAGTCCCGAGGAAAGCTTTGGCCCATAACATTTCTCTCTAACATAGCCAAAAAGAATTTTTGTTTCTCCGGGACTTTAAACAGTGTTTCTAACACGAGCATCGCGTTCAGTGACCCCAAATTAGCCTAGGACACACTATCGCAGCTTCGCAACCAGCCCGGAACCATGTTTTATTTAAACATTTCACTAAAAGGTTGATTCAACTACATCTTTTAATTTAAACTTCAAACCAGCAAACTTTGTATATGAAAAGGTCTTTAAATATTGCAAGGATCACAGGGCTCACCCTAGTTGCAGCCCAGATCTGTTGGATCAAGAAGATCCCTCATCTTGCAAACATACAAGTTCATCTTGCTCCAACTTTCATTCCACACAGAATCACTTTGATCTGAAGTGAGCACAGAGCTCAGGGAATGTGTCTAAGAAACTTTCATATTTAAAGTTTTCTTAAATTCAGTTTGGAAGTTCATTGGGGCATTTAATCAAACACATGGGGTGCACAATACATAGCAACTAACATAAGCTAAGTTCAAGCTTGGTTCTCTGCAACCACAGCACATGGAACCAAGTTTCTTGAGCAAAATGTTCAACTAAGGTTTCTAAGCGCTTCCCCCCATCTTGGAACAACCAAAAGCAAAGTTGGCCACGGTTTGAGAGGAAGAAGATGATGCTAGAAGCGTCGATTTTCGTGACCAACTAAATAGAACACCTGGGACCCAACCATTTGCACAAACCTTCCTAAAAACTCAAGGCAAGCTTACCTGTACCCGTGCCCGGCGACAGGGCACGACGGCGGCGCGGTCGGGGCAAGCTCGGTTTGAGCTTCTTCTTCAACAATGGCAACTTTGAAATGGTTGATTTTTAGGTGCAAGGAACAGCACCACAAGCTTTCTAGTAAGCTTTTAGGAAGGTTTGGCCTTGTCCCCGACGTCGGAGGTCGCCGGATTGCCGGCCGCCATTAACGGCTTCATGCTCGGGCCATTCATGGCCGGTTCCCATTTGGGCTGCATGGGTCGCATGCAATGGCATGGATGGACTCCCCTCGGTCCCAATAAGAGTTCTGGGTAGGTGGTTGGCGGTAGGAAGCGTCGCCGGCGCGGAGCAACGAGCTCGGCCGAGGAGCATTATTTTACAAATTTAGGGCATCAATTTTCTCCCAAGTTACTAACCCAAATCCACCCAAACTTTGCAGAATTAACCTACATATTCTACAGTCCTGGCACACCAATTTTGGTGCGTTTATGTCAAGTGGTTACCGAGTTCTTAAGAGGCGGAGCTAGCACTAAGGTTCCGGCCAACCTTGCCCCCGCCGGCCATGCAGCGTGCATGGGAGGCTCGGGCTTTGTAGGGGGCACTCTTAGGACATATATAACCTACTTCTAGGGGTCTAGGGTGAAAACACTCCATAGATTGGGAGCCTTACCTTGGCCGAGCTCGGGGAAGAAAGGAAGTAGCC
The DNA here is from genome assembly GCA_029168755.2 of Tillandsia fasciculata. Taxonomy (NCBI): domain Eukaryota; kingdom Viridiplantae; phylum Streptophyta; class Magnoliopsida; order Poales; family Bromeliaceae; genus Tillandsia; species Tillandsia fasciculata. The sequence continues at coordinate 146,344 of JAQOTM010000257.1, read as the reverse complement.
GGACTCGATCCCCCCCCTTGCACGCGCGGCCCCGGCAACTCCAGCAGGGTTCTATGGCACTGAGGAACTCCACAGGAACTTCCAAATGCAACTGGGCTGAAGTTGGTTCCAAGCTTTCCTCCTCTCTCTCTTTCTCGGATTATCTCAAGGTGGTGGTGTCTCCTTGGCTACCCAGCACTACGGGCGAGGTCTAAGAGATGCAGAGGACCCAGATGATGCCTAGGGTTCCTTCATGACTCCTCGTGAATGCCCACAAGGAGGCCAAGGTACACTTACACTAAATGCAAAGATTCTTTTGCAAGGTTTCCTCAAACCGGGTTCACACTCAATTCCCAACTCTGGGGTTTTCGCAGGAGACACAATTTGCATCCAACACCCTAAGGAATTAAGCCCCTGACATTTTAACACATAAAATATTAACATTTCTTGCAAAATGATCCATTTTTAGGTGCTTTTCACGCATTTCGAGGCAAACCGAGCGTCATTTCGCGAAACGGACTTCGCCACGACGTTCGGCTCGTCGAGACCTTCAAAATGGGCTACTCGTTTGTCTAATTTGGTGATCATATGAAATCTCGGGCCATAAAGTTCGACGTTTCGCGGTGTGCTGCACGCATCCGATGCACTCGGAGCGTCAGACGCGAAATCCGACAGTGCCAACGCGCTCAGAGCGTCGAAATTAGCTAGGGTTCATTACTCATACCCCTATATTAAATTTTTAGACAGTGAAACGGCCGCTAGTGGTCGCGAAGGAATAAAAATAAGGGTTACTATTCACAACTTAAGTTGTGGGGCCCACTTTTCATCGTTGATTTCTGGAAGATCCGACCGTCGGATCGAAAACATATGAATATGAAACTTCTATGTTTCGACGAGACGATCGCAATGGTGATCTCGGATTTTCCATATCAGACCCCGATCAAAAGTCGATATTTCTGGGACACTAGTGCACTACTTAATTATCCATTTTTGCCATTTAAATAATCCAGAAAATTATTTAAACATAGGTTTTGGATTTTAAAAATTACGGTTACTACAGCGGTCCATCCCTGGCAACATAAGGTACGCAGTTGAGTAACCGCGAAAACTCCTGAAAGTAGGTCCAAACAGTCCGATCGTCCTGCCGCAGATTCTTCAAATCATCTTCCAACTTTTTCTTCACACTCGTGGAAAAGTAGGTATCCAGAATCATCCTCCGGAACTCTGATCAGGGTAGCTGTCGGGTGATCTGAAACACCAGGGGCTCTACCCGACGCCACCAAGCATCCGCATCCCCATCTAAGCAATGGACTGCCATATGTACCCTGAATTTCTGATCAACGAAGAAGTCCCGGAATAACTTCTCCATTGATGCAAGCCAAGTCCCTATCTCCCAAGGGTGAGTACTCTGCCCTGAAAATCTAGGCGGTCCCCGCTGACAAAACTGGGTGAGTTTGTCAGCAAACTCCCGCTCCTCCGCTGGGGTCAAGGGCCGGATCGCTCCCTGGGCCCCACTGCTCGACGACGGTGCCGTAGGGGCTGGTGGGGTAGCCGGTGGTAACACTGGTGGGTTGGGGCCTCGACAGTAGTAGGGGGAAGTGCCCCTGCCTGAGCAAGCAACTGCTCAATCCTCTGCTCCTGCCGGCGGTGACTCTCCGCCAGCTGGGCCACCATGGTCCGCAACTCGTTGATCTCAGAAGGTCCGGACTGGTCTGGCTCCTCCGGGGGTAAAGGAGCACCCCGGGTAGGAATCTGCCGCCTAGGAGGCATCCTGCCACACAAGAAACCACGGATCAGTAAACAAAACCACACTCGACCCAATCCAGCGAAAGTCAAAGACATCCTCCTATTTCTGTAACCTTATGTTGTCTGCAGCCAACATAATAGTTCGCCAGAAATAGGACATGCCAATCCCTCTTCACTCTCGGGAAGAGTCAAACAAGTACATAATTAAATTGCCGACTTTCACATAATGTCGCGTCACTCACGCCCCGCCTTCCTAGGGTCTGCCAAAAGCCTAGGGTTTCCTAAGTCCCAATTGACCTATTCCTAAGCTCTGATACCAACCTAATCTGTCACGCTGTCACGCCCCGGGGGTTTTTTAGGTAAAGACAAGCGGAAAAGCGTATGTATTTTTTTTTCTTAACGAATATGTATCAGCCTCGCCCCCGGTGCGCGTCAGACCGCCACATATACAAATTCACTCTTCAAGCGGACAGAGTCTCCTTTGTATATGCACGGCGTCATACTTACAACATTCAATATACAATCTTTAACCACACAGTCACATTCAACAAGTACGAGAGTGTAAAGAATATTCGATCACGTTAAAAGGAACCTACAAGTTGCAAACGGTGTCCACTCGACACCCATTCCTTTAAAACATCTACACATTCTAAGTAGGGCGGCTACATCGTTTTGAAAATATAAATCCACAGGTTTTCAAAGCAGTGCCCACACGACACTTGGTTTTGGAAGACATTTTCGAAACCCTTTTTGTTCAGTGTAAAACATGCCGCATATAAGTTATTAAAATCATTATACATATCACATCACACAAAAGGTCTCTCAATCCAACATCCACAACATTCCATAATCAAGCAATCGAGAACTTAAACTTAGATAAAAGGAGATGAGATAACCCAAGCAAGAATAACGGAATAAACCTCACACAGCTAAAGTTCTTTAACCGCTGCCTCACCGTCGTCCCGACTACTGCACCTAGTCACACCTGTCACGGAGTGGGTAACGTCAGTGACAAATAAAGTAGATGTCTTAATGATTAATATGGATTTAAGAACAAACCGGTTGCACCGAAACCTTTCGCTAAAACCCTGCACAAATTAAGCTGGGCACCAACCCCAGAATACCCAATTAAACTGGGCACCAACCCCAGAATACCGAAATAAGCTGGGCACCAACCCCATGATGCTTTTAACCCCTTCACGGTGCTAGTGCGACAAGCATAGCTGGCGTGAAGAGGTCCCCACCCTACACACGTGGGGCACACGGGTCATTCAGACCACTTCTCCGAAAAAGTACACCCATGCGGTGGCCAAACCGCCTGTGTATGTGCAGCATCCAAAACCAAAAACTAACCGATGTCAGCGTGTAATGAGCACGCGACCTCAGCCGCAACAATTTTATATTAAAATAGAAAACATTCATGCGAAAGGTTAGACAGTCCATCTACTTTATTAGACAAGTTAACGAGCTTTTTATGATGATATGGTGCACTTACTGCAGTTGTTGCACTTATAGCAAAGGTACCCACCTGGTTGAAGATAACCGACCGCGCCCGCGACCCTCCTAAGCAAATCAGGACTCCTCGCGGCCTACTAAACATCCAAGAGCACAAATCAACACCTTACCTTAATCAGGTAAAATTGGCGGTCCCAACCACCGTAACCATAAACCCACAAAAACCGAAACCACTGTGCCTAGGGGACCGCAACGTCAATCAAAAACTCAACAAGTCAAAACCGTCAAGTAAAACCGAAAACTCAGATCAAACCGGTAGCCTCAAAGGCTAGCAACAACCGGACCGCGACTATTTCGTCGCGAACTCCGTCGGAACCCAAAACTACTAACGGAAAACCAACGAAACCCAATTCTCAACTGGTAGCCGACTCGGGACGTTAGTGATTAAACCAGGAAGATCCCGATGGCGAAAACGATGAGAAAAGAGACCCGACGGCGCGCCCCCGACGACTTCGTCGAGGCGCGGAGCGTCGACGAAAATAGCACCCGACATAATAAAACAGTGACCAAAAAGATCCTAGGTGGCCATGCCAAGAAAACCATGGAAATAACGATCCCAACGGCGAAAACGGCGCTAAAAACGGTGGAAAAACGGGCCAAAACGGAGCTACCGAACTTTGGACTGTCGGGTGGTGCACAGGGGCAAGCGTGGACCGGGCTTACGGCGTCGGCGGCCGCGCGGCATGCGCCGGGTGCACGCAGGAAGCGTGCACCGCGCGGTATGGGCCGGGCCGGTGCACGCTCAAAGCGTGCACCGGGTTCACGCTTTCGGGTGCGGAGGCGTGCACCGGGTGCACGCCTAGAGCGTGCACCGCGCAGGCCGGTGCACGGTTGTGTGCACCGGGTCCGTGGCTTCCGCGCCGCGGGCGTGCACCGGGTGCACACCCCGGGCCATGGACCGCCCTGTACGGAAAGGCACAGTAAACCCTAATTTCGCGTTTTTTTCTCCGTTTTCGCTCCCGTTTCGCAATTTCTTCTCCGTTTTCGCTCCCGTGCGACTCCGGCGAAGACCCCGCGACCATGGTAACGACGGCGGCAGCCTCCCATTTAAAAACGGCGGCGGCGGCCTCCCGTTAACCCACTAAATGCCAACGAAACACCCCCAAAAATTCCCGAATAAATACACGATAATTCTAATGACTAAACCAACGATCGACGAACAACCAAAATATCGATCGGAAACCCAAACAAACCTCCAATTAAATCCGATAAAAATCATCGATCAAGAACGAGAATAAAACGTTGATCAAAAGCCAACAAAAATCCGTGATCGGCATACCGACTACAACGGCCTTACAAGAACACGGAAAAATCCCCGATTAATTTAACAAAATGAATTAGCGGTCGCTAACCTCGATCAAAGAACCGATCTTTCCCTTCGCGGCGTTGGAGATCCGGATCCGCTCCCCGTAGATGATGGCGTCTCGTTCTCCGGTCTCCGGCAAGTCGATCGGGGCGAGTTGGGTTCCCCCGCTTTCTCCTTCTTTCCTTCTTTTCTCCTCCGGTTAGGGTTTTCTTTTCTTTTCTCTCGTACGGCTAGGGTTTCGTAAATTCACTTTTTAACACTTCTTAACGAGGGGAAAATATTTATATTATTTATTTATTTTATTTATTTAATTATCAACTCGTACGTAATTTTATTAAAAATCTATTTTTTCCCCTTTTTCGTCACCGGATAATTAATTAATTAATTAATTATCTCCTACGAGATAACCCACCTTATCCCCAACGGGTGCAAGATATTTTGCACGGATTTCGATGCACGATTAGTCACCGCGTCACTAACAATTCCGTTCCGGGAGATCCCGACATCGGATTTCCGATCCGATCGCACCGCCGTTCATCGTTTTTCGAGCTCTATCACCGAAAAATACCCGCACCGCATGTTAGTCAATTCTAAAGAGCCCGATATTTTATTTCCTCTAACTTACACTTTATTAGCAGGAGGGTAAAATATTACCCGAAAAGTCGTGTCATTACACCACTCACACTTTATAAAAAGTTTCGTCCTCGAAACTTAAACTCAGCCCTCGCTAAACCATTCTGGAAAATCCTCCTTTATTTTTTTGTCTTAAGTCCTCGAGTCGCCTCGCGCTCCTCAAGGTTACCCCATCGCACCTTTACGTAAGGGATTGTCCGGTTGCGGAGTTTCTTTTCCTCCCATGCCAGCCTCCGCATCGAGGTTTGGCAGTAACGCCGACCGATATGCCACCGGGACTACGCGCCCCAAATCCCAAATGTCAGATCGTCGATGCTAATCAATAATCCCAAAAGCTCGAACTATTGGGAATACGCAACCCATTTACTTATGGCATTCTATCACACCGCCACAGATCCTGACTTGACTCAACCCCCCACCTGGACGTTGGGTCTATTGTTGGGCCTTTTGCCGTTAGGTCTATTGTGGACCGCAGCCTCACTCAACTTACTAGGCTCACCCAACTCAACTTGTGAGTCCCTTGGGTCTATCGTCACGAGGCAGGAAGTTGGACCTATTTAACCCTTAGCTAAATAGCCAACCCATAAGACAACTAAGTCCTCACCTCCTTATTGGGCAGGAAAGTACGAAGTATTACTTCTAAGGGTTCCTCTCGGGTCGTGGCCAAAATTACTCTCTATAAGAGGTCTTTCCTGCTACTACTTTCCTCGTAGGCCGAAGCGCCTGTTTCCCCGCCGGTCGCCGGTGTTTCGCTTTCACCCGTTGGCACACCCAATATTGCGCCACAAATTGTGTCACCTTGCTCTTTCGATTTGGGCCATCAAAAGGTCTGCCACAGATCCTTGCACCTCTTTGTACCTCCGAAATGCACGGTATAGAAGGTATTATATACTTTTGCTAGGTTTTCTTCCCTCATTTCTAGCTTATCGGGCACACCAATTTGTCCCCGACACCTTATGACATCATCTGAGTCAGTCATAAAAACTCTGCCTTGCACCGAGGACATTCTGCCTCGCACCAGTTGTAGCTGGCCATCGGTCGATTGTCCTTTCAGAATCCTGTCCCGCAGGGTAGGTCTAACCACCAGGGTCAAGAGCCGTGCGACCGTACCCGCTGGTACTACCTCCAATCTCAATTGCGAAAAACTCCTCAATCAGACGGTCCTGCTAGGTAAGGGCGTTCGCCATTGATTCCACTGTCTGTCCCTTGCGGCTCAAGGCATCAGCCACCACATTCGCCTTCCCGGGGTGGTAGCGGATGGTTAGGCCATAGTCCTTAGTAATTCGAGCCACCGCCTTTGCCGCAAATTCAACTCCCTCTAAGTGAAGAGGTACTTGGGGCTCTGACGATCGGAGTACACTTTGCAATGTGTACCGTACAAATAGTGTCTCCACAGTTTGAGGACGAACACGACCGCTGCAAGCTCCAGGTCGTGCACGGGGTAGTTTCTCTCGTACTCTTTGAGTTGCCTCGACGCATAGGCTATGACTTTACCCCGTCGCATAAGCACGCCTCCGAGACCGCTGCGCGATGCATCGCAGAACACCTCGTGGTCCTTACCGGGCTCTCGTAGAGCAAGCGCCGGAGCTCGCGTCAACTCGTTCTTGTGTTCTTCAAAACTCTTCTGGCATTGATCTGTCCAGATGTACTTTTCTCCTTTACGAGTCAGGCGAGTTGGGGGCATGGCTATCTTGGAGAAACCTTCCCCAATGCGTCTGCAATACCCTGCCATATCCAGGAAGCTTCGAATTTCCATCACCGTTGTTGGCCGAGCCCAGTTGACCACTGATTCGATCCTCCCTGGATCCACTGCCATTCCAAACGCCGAAACGATATGCCCCAAAAAGTCCACCTCGTGGAGCCACAACTCACACTTTATAAGTTTGGCGTAGAGTTTTTGTTCCCGTAGGGTTTGGAGGACTGTGCGCAGATGCTCTTCATGCTCCTCATCTGTGCGAGAGTGGACCGAAACGTCAACTAAAAGGCCTTCACCGACTGCTCTAAGAAGGGCTCGAGTATCCTATTCATCATGCCCATGAGCACCGCTGGTGCGTTAAGAAATCTAAACGGTATATCCGTAAACTCATGTTGACTATTCCGAGCTCGCAGGGCTGTTTTCGGTATGTCATAACCCCGGACCCTAGGCTGGTGATAGCCGGACCGCAGATCAATCTTTGGGAACTCCATTACTCCTTGTAGTTGATCGACTAGGTCATCTACCCGAGGGAGAGGGGTACTTGTCCTTCTCGTGTCGTGATCCATACGGCGCTCGTGAACGCTACTCGTTTGCCTTCTACCAGGCTCCTTGCCCGCAACAAAGAAAAGCGAGCAGAAGGCGTTCCTATAAGCTAAGTTTACAAGTTCCGGTAAGTCCGGTTCCCGGAGACACGCTTGGAACTTCAAGCAGTCAACTACCGCTTAAAGATTGCCGTGACCGTTGGTCCCAAGCGTTAAGCCGATAACCCTTAACGGAAACCTCATTAGTTCTTAGAGACTAAGAACCCGCCTCACCCTCGCTGGGCAGGAAGGAGTACAGCCGCCTGCCTCGAGGGGTAGCCGGAGGATCCGACCGAACTTATTCCTACGATGGGGATTTCTTCCGACAACTAAGGTAGGGCGGAAACATAAGGCGAAGTGAAAGAGTGGGATGCTTAGGTGTTAACACAAAAGTTCTAGCACGAAGATCTGAAACTCGAGTATTACCTGTTACATCGTGCTCTGTGGATCCGTCCCCTGGTAAGTCATCGTATAGACTTCCCCTCCTCCCGGTTGAGACGAATGCGTAGATGCTGCTACGGGTGATGTCCCCGTCTTGAAGGGGCAGTTGAAACGAAAGTGCCCCGGTTTGCCGCATCGAAAACAGTGGTCTTGCTTCTGGGGACATTCGATCGCTTGGTGTATTCCGTCGCAAATGATGCAAGGCTTGTTCACCGGCCTTTGTCCTCCCGTCGGTGCATTCTTGGTTCTTTGTTGCGATCTCGGGAGTTTAGGGGGCCGGCTCCTCTTGGTATGCTCTCTTCCAACATTTGGCCGAGTTCGTTTCTTACCTCCGCTGTGATCTGAGCTCTCCTGTCGGGCTCGTGAAATTACCAATCCGCGCTCCACCGCAGTGGCCCTATTGACCACCTCCTGGAAGGTGTGCAAATCCGCCGCTTGCACCACCTCGAAGATGTCCCTTCGTAATCCGTCCACAAAAAGACGGGCTTTGTGAGACTCATTTCTTATAACAAAGGGAACACATTTGATCAGCCTCACAAATGCCCGCTGGTACCCCATAATCGTTCGCCTGCCCTGCTTGATATGCTTCAGGTCATCTTCCATCTGCTGTTTGATGCGGTCGGAGAAAAATGCCTCAAACAGCTCTTCTCGGAACGTGGTCCAAGATGGAAGGGCGGTGCCCTCCGAGGGGTCCGGGCGCACCGTCTTCCACCACCTGCGGGCGTCTCCCTCAAGAAAATGGACTGCCAAAGGGACCCATTCATGTTCCTCCATCAATAGGTCTTCAAAAAGCTTCTCCATGGTATCCACCCATTTTTCCACAGCCCAAGGGTCGGCCGTCCCTCCCTCAAACATGGGTGGGTCGTACCTCTTGAAATTCGCCAAGTTCGCTCTCACCCTGTCCCGTTCGGTTGGCCAAAAAGGGGCTTCCCCCGCTGCATCGGCGGACACTCTGAGGGTAGGTATCACCACGGTCTCTCTCCAGGGGTCTCCAACAGTGGCCCCCGGCTTAGGTCCCGAAGTTGCTGGTGTTGGCACTACTGAAGGCGTCGTCGGACGCACCGAAGGTATCTCGGTCACCGTGGACGGAGGAGGGGCGACCATAGTCTCGCTGTCCACCATCGGCGGTCCCATCGCTGGTGCGGCTGGTCCGGGTAGAGAGGCCTGGGCGACCTCCACTGGTGTAGTCGGCTATTGCGCCCACTGCCGCATCTGATCTCTAAGGGTTGCTAACTGCCCGGCCATCTCTTGTAGTTGTTGTCGGAGGATCTGATACTCCGCCGCTGTTGGCACCGTACTTTCTGCCCCTGCGTCCTCCGTTGATAACCCACTTTGGGCCATTATTCGCTATATACAAAGAAACCAAGTCAACCCTAGACCTAACTGGTCTAGCACCACGACCTATAGACGCTCCGAAATTAATTCCCTTTTTCTCCCGTACACTTACGATCTACTGCACCTACACCTTGGTTATCTCACGTTCAAATTGCTTGTGGCATTATGCACTGTGGATGTTGGTTCACCGACTACTGTGGTTAAAGTTGTTTTTCTCTGATACCATTTAATCTGTCACGCCCCGGGGGTTTTTTAGGTAAAGACAAGCGGAAAAACGTATGTATTTTTTTTTCTTAACGAATATGTATCAGCCTCGCCCCCGGTGCGCGTCAGACCGCTACATATACAAATTCACTCTTCAAGCGGACAGAGTCTCCTTTGTATATGCACGGCGTCATACTTACAACATTCAACATACAATCTTTAACCACACAGTCACATTCAACAAGTACGAGAGTGTAAAGAATATTCGATTACGTTAAAAGGAACCTACAAGTTGCAAACGGTGTCCACTCGACACCCATTCCTTTAAAACATCTACACATTCTAAGTAGGGCGGCTACATCGTTTTGAAAGGATAAATCCACAGGTTTTCAAAGCAGTGCCCACACGACACTTGGTTTTGGAAGACATTTTCGAAACCCTTTTTGTTCAGTGTAAAACATGCCGCATATAAGTCATTAAAATCATTATACATATCACATCACACAAATGGTCTCTCAATCCAACATCCACAACATTCCATAATCAAGCAATCGAGAACTTAAACTTAGATAAAAGGAGATGAGATAACCCAAGCAAGAATAACGGAATAAACCTCACACAGCTAAAGTTCTTTAACCGCTGCCTCACCGTCGTCCCGACTACTGCACCTAGTCACACCTGTCACGGAGTGGGTAACGTCAGTGACAAATAAAGTAGATGTCTTAATGATTAATATGGATTTAAGAACAAACCGGTTGCACCGAAACCTTTCGCTAAAACCCTGCACAAATTAAGCTGGGCACCAACCCCAGAATACCCAATTAAACTGGGCACCAACCCCAGAATACCGAAATAAGCTGGGCACCAACCCCATGATGCTTTTAACCGCTTCACGGTGCTAGTGCGACAAGCATAGCTGGCGTGAAGAGGTCCCCACCCTACACACGTGGGGCACACGGGTCATTCAGACCACTTCTCCGGAAAAGTACACCCATGCGGTGGCCAAACCGCCTGTGTACGTGCAGCATCCAAAACCAAAAACTTACCGATGTCAGCGTGTAATGAGCACGCGACCTCAGCCGCAACAATTTTATATTAAAATAGAAAACAATCATGCGAAAGGTTAGACAGTCCATCTACTTTATTAGACAAGTTAACGAGCTTTTTATGATGATATGGTGCACTTACTGCACTTGTTGCACTTATAGCAAAGGTACCCACCTGGTTGAAGATAACCGACCGCGCCCGCGACCCTCCTAAGCAAATCAGGACTCCTCGCGGCCTACTAAACATCCAAGAGCACAAATCAACACCTTACCTTAATCAGGTAAAATTGGCGGTCCCAACCACCGTAACCATAAACCCACAAAAACTGAAACCACTGTGCCTAGGGGACCGCAACGTCAATCAAAAACTCAACAAGTCAAAACCGTCAAGTAAAACCGAAAACTCAGATCAAACCGGTAGCCTCAAAGGCTAGCAACAACCGGACCGTGACTATTTCGTCGCGAACTCCGTCGGAACCCAAAACTACTAACGGAAAACCAACGAAACCCAATTCTCAACTAGTAGCCGACTCGGGACGTTAGTGATTAAACCAGGAAGATCCCGACGGCGAAAACGATGAGAAAAGAGACCCGACGGCGCGCCCCCGACGACTTCGTCGAGGCGCGGAGCATCGGCGAAAATAGCACCCGACATAATAAAACAGTGACCAAAAAGATCCTAGGTGGCCATGCCAAGAAAACCACGAAAATAACGATCCCAACGGCGAAAACGGCGCTAAAAACGGTGGAAAAACGGGCCAAAACGGAGCTACCGAACTTTGGACTGTCGGGTGGTGCACAGGGGCAAGCGTGGACCGGGCTTACGGCGTCGGCGGCCGCGCAGCATGCGCCGGGTGCACGCAGGAAGCGTGCACCGCGCGGTATTGGCCGGGCCGATGCACGCTCAAAGCGTGCACCGGGTTCACGCTTTCGGGTGCGGAGGCGTGCACCGGGTGCACGCCTAGAGCGTGCACCGTGCAGGCCGGTGCACGGTTGCGTGCACCGGTCTGTGGCTTCCGCGCCGCGGGCGTGCACCGGGTGCACGCCCCGGGCCGTGGACCGCCCTGTACGGAAAGGCACAGTAAACCCTAATTTCGCGTTTTTTTCTCCGTTTTCGCTCCCGTTTCGCGATTTCTTCTCCGTTTTCGCTCCCGTGCGACTCCGGCGAAGACCCCGCGACCATGGTAACGACGGCGGCGGCCTCCCATTTAAAAACGGCGGCGGCGGCCTCCCGTTAACCCACTAAATGCCAACGAAACACCCCCAAAAATTTCCGAATAAATACACGATAATTCTAATGACTAAACCAACGATCGACGAACAACCAAAACATCGATCGGAAACCCAAACAAACCTCCAATTAAATCCGATAAAAATCATCGATCAAGAACGAGAATAAAACGTTGATCAAAAGCCAACAAAAATCCGTGATCGGCGTACCGACTACAACGACCTTACAAGAACACGGAAAAATCCCCAATTAATTTAACAAAATGAATTAGCGGTCGCTAACCTCGATCAAAGAACCGATCTTGCCCCTTCGCGGCGTTGGGGATCCGGATCCGCTCTCCGTAGATGATGGCGTCTCGTTCTCCGGTCTCCGGCAAGTCGATCGGGGCGAGTTGGGTTCCCCCGCTTTCTCCTTCTTTCCTTCTTTTCTCCTCCGGTTAGGGTTTTCTTTTCTTTTCTCTCGTACGGCTAGGGTTTCGTAAATTCACTTTTTAACACTTCTTAACGAGGGAAAAATATTTATATTATTTATTTATTTTATTTATTTAATTATCAACTCGTACGTAATTTTATTAAAAATCTATTTTTTCCCCTTTTTCGTCACCGGATAATTAATTAATTAATTAATTATCCCCTACGAGATAACCCACCTTATCCCCAACGGGTGCAAGATATTTTGCACGGATTTCGATGCACGATTAGTCACCGCGTCACTAACAATTCCGTTCCGGGAGATCCCGACATCGGATTTCCGATCCGAACGCACCGCCGTTCATCGTTTTTCGAGCTCTATCACCGAAAAATACCCGCACCGCATGTTAGTCAATTCTAAAGAGCCCGATATTTTATTTCCTCTAACTTACACTTTATTAGCAGGAGGGTAAAATATTACCCGAAAAGTCGTGTCATTACACACGCCCCGGGTGTAAACCAGAACCCAGAGGCCGTCCACAGATCCGCCGTGCACACGGTATTTTCCATGTACACGAAGCGCTGGTAAGCTGCTCAGATATAAGAGATAATATAAAGGAGCATAAAACAGAGCTGAACTAAAACTAAATACATCTCAGACAAAAGTTGGAAATAAAAGTACAACATAACTCTCATAATAATACAAGTGTCTCTCCCAGCTCACCAAATAAAGTACACCCAGCTGGCCACAGCCAGACCCAAAATAAAAGAAAAGGTACAACTATCTCAGAGTACAAGGGATACACCAAAACTACTATGTACGTGATCGGGGTAGACGACTATCTAGTCTGCTATCCTCTTACCTCGATCTGCTGAAGAAGGTCCAGCAACAGCCGCAGAAGACTCTGCAAAACAAAGGGGAAAAGAAAAGAAAAACAGTGGGAGGGGTGAGAACTACTATCAAACAGTAGCCTCCCCTAGTGGGTAAACCTCAAACTCAGACATGCCCACTAGGACTACCAGAGGCGAAGAATAAAACAAGGTGGTAAGCTGTAGATATAACTACTGATGGAGAAGCTACCACTAAATGCCTCTAAAATGCCGAGCTAAAAGAATAGCTACGTAAATGCACCAGAATCTAAAAGCCTGCCTGACTCAACCCAATCTGTACACCAGTCAACACTGGTACTGCCTGCTATGCCTGCCAAATCGGGTATGCCAGCCTACGCATAACACCGATAGGGGATGGGAGTCTCAAGGACTCAAAGCCTGTACATCGCACACTCCGGAGTGGCACTCGAGGGGAGCGACCCTCACGAGTAAAATGCCTGAGTAATAAGAGTCATGACTGTATAAGTCGCAGGACTGGATCATGACCCTGATCTAAGTGGAAAACCCATCCACTAAAAGAAGCCCAAATCCTCTCCCCTGATCTGATGCAATAACCACTGTCCGATCAACCGCCCAAAATCCGCGGTTGCCGCAATACCCTGTCCTCACTGCCTGCCTGTCCCAGATCCCCAATTGTCCAACTACACTATCCCCTAAGTCTAGATAACTGGAGAAAGGAATAAAAGCATGGTTTCTCCTAAGTCAGTTCCAGCATGATAGTGTAGCAGAAAAAGATGGCCTAATAAGCATGCAAAAGTCCTCATGATAGTAAATTTAATACGGGTTCAACTGTTCAAGTTATTTCCAGAGCACACTGTTCCAGGATACTAGTGTTCACATAAGACAATAACTTCTATCATAGATGATGCCTGCCTATGCCACATGCATAATAATCATAATACACGATTAAATATCCCTTTTTGTATAATTATAATTTTCGGATGATAAGTTTCATTCTAAGACGGGTACTAAGTGATAATCATAACCCGTATGAATATTTCATCCACATGTGCATTTAATCCTACAAGCATGCTAGCTTGTTCATATATGCCTTTTTGCCTTTTTAAACATGCATCACTCTAATAAGTCTAGTGGGTAGTCCAAATTAAGAGGTTTGCAACGAACACCCACCTCGAGCGCTAAATCCTAGTCCCAACAGTGAAGTCCACGCCCAGTCCAAAATAATCCCCACAACGCTGCACAACAATCCCCAGAAGAACAACCACAATTAATATATCAAGTTCCTATAAAAATCTGTCCCAAAATACAATAGTCCAATGTTCTACCTTTATCACCTATAAAATCTGCCCGAAAAATTCAGAGAAAAATACTGTCACGATCCTCGCGACGAACCGGTCGAAACGAGTACCTGCATGTTCAAATCCGAGTTTCCTACGCTGAGAAATAAATCCGACAAGGGAACCACCCCGAAATAAATCAACCTCAAAATCTGTAGTATTCATTTCTGTGAACAGGGATTCCTCACCTTCGAAAAATATTCAGAAAATTCCTAGAAAATTTGAGGGTGTTCCTTGCGCTGTGTAGATACAAATCGCCTTTTGAATCACCCCAAACCGATGCCTGTGCGCGAAGTTATCGTCAAAATACTCCAGTGCTGTCCCAAAATCCACACAGAAAAAGAGGTCACAAAGGCACCTCGGGAACCGTGCCAAAAACTCAAAACGAGGGTATGCGATCAACACGAAAGATGAAGCCCTACCTCTCAGGAGTATGCTTGCACAAGAATCGTAGAAATAAAATGTCGGGGGGGGCCAGGGGAGTCCTCACACTGCACTCCGACGAAAAAGATCACCAAAGATGGAACGTCGCGCCGCGCCGTAAAATCCGAAACCTCAGGATGCGTGCCACCAAAAATCCTGGAACTCCCCCAGTAGAAGCAGCACTCGAAGAGGAGAAAAATTGCTGAAGAGGGCTAGGGGTGAAAGAGCCTGAAAGTGGGAGAAAAATCCCTAAAAAGAGAGCTCGGACCCTTATTTATAGGCTGAGGGGACAAATCCAGAAATTCCGGATTTGTCCCCGGTTTCGGGCGCCCGGCCCGTTTCGGGCGCACACAGTGCGGCCCGGCCCGCTGGGTTTCGGGCACGCACAGTGCGGCCCGGCCCAGCCCGCGCCCACACCGGATCGTCCGACCCTCCACCCCATCCGTCCGACCGACCTCGGGGCCTGCCACGTGTCCGCCGAATAGGCGGCAGCCGTGCAGGCCCCGTGGGGGAGCGCCACGTGCCCCCCCCGCACGGTCAGCACAGCAGGCGGCGCCAGCCTCTGGCGCGGCTCCACGTGGCGCGGCGCCGCCCCGCCCGACACGGCCGCCAGCCCCGACAGCGCGCCGCCCGCGCGTCAGCGCCCGCGTGCGCGTACGGCCGCAGCCGCGAGCGCGTGGGTGCTCCGCGCGCACCTGCACCCTCCAATCCGGGGCTGCCACGTGGCGCGCCCCGGTCCACCGTGCACCGCGCCTGCGCCCCTGCCTGCCCGGCCTGCCCGAGCTGCCCGTGCGCACGTCCGTGCGCCGCGCGCACTGCACCGAGCCAACCGACGCATGCCACGTGGCCCGCCGGTCTACCGTGCACCGGCGCCTCCTTCCCGTGGACCAGGCGTCATGCGCCGGCCCAATCACGGCCTGCCACGTGTCCAGGGCCGGTCCACGGCTCCCCCCATGCACCATTTCGCACCGAAAACTTCTGGGTGTCCCTTTTTGGGCATCCGGACTCAGAATTTAACAAGCAAATAGCCGTTTTCAAGCGTTTTTCCGCGCTGAATCCAAATCCGACCTCTGTTTGGCCCAAAGCCTTTTCTAAAATTCAGCAAATACAGCCGAAGGCCAAACCAACAGCAAATAGCACACTAGGTCCATCTGTAGCGTTCCTTTGATGCACTGTGGGCCTAATACACCAAGGATGGGTGTTTCACACTATGGATTCTCGGGAAAAACTGTACGGAAACCTGGACCACTACAATAAATGCGGGCACTCCAGGAAACCGCACCACCACAACTATGTACAGCTGGGCTAACCGCTCGAGCTACCAAGTAGTCCGCATCGGTACAAACATCCGCTCCTCCCAGGGCCTCAGATAATCCAACCACAAGTCCGTCGGCACACAAGCTCGATCCAAGTACCTCTGTACTCCCGAGGTATCCAATATAAGTCCCCCAACTGATCCCGTAGCCTCTGATCTCTAATCCAAAAACCGTCGGGATGTAGAAGCAATTCCCTAACTCTCCGGCATCAACACTCAGCCATAAGCAGTCGAGAGAACGAGATTGCAAATCAATCTTTGAGAAGATCCAGTACCCTTGCAGCTGGTAAATCAAATCCTCCAGGCTCGACAAAAGGCTACTTGCTCCAGATGATCACTTCACCTAATTCCCGGGGATCCACACAAAGCCGAAGTGAACCAACCTTCCACATCTCGAATAGCACCAGCGCCCCCAAAGGCGACACACTTGGCCTGACAAAATTCCCAAAACATCGAATCCTGGAGTTGTGTCCACAACTCCAAAACTAGTGACATGCTAGACAACTCCGATAGGAGAACAGCTGGGAACTCGCAACCAAAGGGAGTATCCCCGAGTCCCGGTGCCACCGCAGGTCCCTCAACCACACCAGCCAAAAAGCTACTCATCCACAGCGAAACATCCACCTCGCTCACGAAGTCAAAACCATAGAGGCGAAGATAACTCTCAAGCAACCCAGGTACACCAATACCTCCGGGCCTGGCTCCCCAAGAAAACTGTCCTCGTGGCATAATCAACCGCCGCGAAAGAAAACCGAACCAGCCAGCCCAACAAGTACCACAGCAACATCCCGCAGCTAAGCCAAGACCATCAGGTCTACCGGCAAAATCCAGGACTCACACTGCACCGGGCAGGACCAACAACTCTCCTCCACGTGCCAAGCGCGATCGGGAAAATAAGCCTCCCGTGCACGTGGTGACCCTCCTACCCTTAACCCAAGCAATGTCACGCCCCGGGTGTAAACCAGAAGCCGGGCTCGTCTACAGATTCGCCGTATACACAGGATTTCCCGTGTATACGAAGCGCTGGTAACCTGCTCAATATAAATGACATAATAGAAGAGCATAAACAGAGCTAAACTAGAACTAATACATCTCAGATAAAACTGGAAAGTAAAAGTGCAGAAGTAAACTCTCAATAATACAAATATCTCTCCCAGCTCACTAATCAAATACAACCAGCTGGCCGAAGCCAGACCCAAAAGAAATAAAAAGTAGAGTATCTGAGAGTATCGGGGTACATCTAGTAACTGAACTGGTGCCTGGGTAGATCGCTATCTAGTCCGCGATCCTCTTACCTCGGTCCGCTGAGGAGGGGCCCGCAACTGCCGCAGACGACTTTGCAAAACAAAGGGGAAGAGAAAAAGAAAACAGTGGGGAGTGAGAACTACTATAGAACAGTAGCCTCCTCCTAGTGGGTAAACCTCAACTCCGACATGCCCACTAGGACTATAAGAGGCGGAAGAATGAAACAAAGGTGGTAAGCTGTAAATAGGACTGCTGATGATGAATAGAGCTACCACTACATGCCTCTAAGGTGCCAGCTGAAAGTATAGCTAAATGTATGCATCAGAATATAAATGCCTGCCTGTCTAGACCCAATCTATACCCCAGTAAGCACTGATACTGCCTGCTCTGCCTGCCAAATCGGGTATGCCAGCCTACGCATAACACCGATAGGGGATGAGAGTCTCAGAGACTCGAAGCCTGTAAATCGCACACTCCGGAGTGGCACTCGAGGGGAGCGACCCACACGAGTAAAGTGCCTCAGTAACAAGTATCGAAAACAGCAGGACTGGATCATGACTCTGATCAAAGTGGAAAACCCATCCACTAAAGAAACCCAAATCCTCTCCCCCAATCTGATGCAATAACCACTGTCCGGTCAACCGCCCAAAATCTGCGGTTGCCGCAATGCCCTGCCCTCACAGCCTGCCTGTCCCAAATCCCACAACTGTCTGACTACACTATCCCAGCCCCTGCTCGAACCCGAGCGTACTATCCCCTAAATCTAGATAAAAGGAGAGAAAATAAAAGCATGGTTTCTCCTAAGTCAGTTCCAGCATAATAGTGTAGCAGAAGAAGGTGGCCTATCTAGATGTCCATACAAGCATGTAAAGTCCTTTATTATTATTAAATACATGGTTCAAGTATTCTAGTTCTCACAAGTAGAGGTATGCCGTTTAAATAAACTTCCATTTTACAAGTTGCCCCAAGTTGGTTTAAGTATATGCATAAGAGGTCCCATCAAGTGTACGCCACATATCCATTTTTAGCAAGGCTCTTCCCGTGATTTTTGTCACGCCCCGGGTGTAAACCAGAACCCGGGCCCGTCTACAGATCCGCCGTGCATGCGGTATTTCCCACATACACGAAGCGTCGGTAACCTGCTCGGATATAAGAAGTAATAATAAAAGAGCATAAAATCAGAGCTAAACTAAAACTACTGTATCTCAGACAGAAGCTGGAAGTAAAAGAGTACAATAGTGAAATAAAATACAGGTGTCTCTCCCAGCTCACCACTAAAAGTATAAACAGCTGGCAGAAGCCAGACCCAAAAAAAGAAATAAACAAAAGCTGTCTGAGAAGACCAGGTACCCAAAATCTCCAGCTACAACCCTCGGGTGGCTCTCTATCTAGTCCGCAATCCGCTTACCTCGATCAGTTGCTGACGGCCCAGCAACTCCCACAGAGGACTCTGCAAAACAAGGGGAAAAGAGACAAGAAAAGACAATGGGGGTAAGTACTACTATAAACAGTAGCCTCCCCTAGTGGGTAAAGCCTCAGCTCAGATATGCCCACCAGGTGATCAGAGGCAAAAGGGGAAGAAGAGAAAGGGGGGTGCAGCTATGAATGACAACTGATAAAGTGCTATCCCTAATATGCCTCTACATGACCAACCAATAAGGATGGAGAAAGTGATGCATCAGAATCAAGAAGCCTGTCAAAATGACCCAATCTGACCGCCAGTGAACACTGGCACTGCCTGCTCTGCTGTCGAACTCAAGAAACCAGCATGGTGCCCGGCGCTCTGCACCGTGGAAAGCCTACTCCGGAGTGGCACTCGAGGGGAGCGACCCACACGAGTAAAGTATCACTGTAACAAGCATCTCTGCAACCACTGTCTCATAATAGCAGGACTGGATCATGACTATGATCAAAGTGGGAAACTCCGTCCACTAAAGAAAGCCCGATCCCCAAAACACCCAATCTGATGCAATAGTAACAACCCGGTCAACCACCCAAGATCCGTGGTCGCCGCAACACCCTGTCAAAAGCCCAACCTGTCCCAAATCCCCAATACCTGACTACACTGTCCAACCCCCGCTCGAACCCGAGCGACTATGCCGCAAGTCTATCAATAATAGGAGAAGAAAAGAATAAATGCATGGTTTCTCCTAAGTCAAGTCCCAAAAGATAGTATAGCAGTAAAAGATGACATAATTAAGTGACCCGTTTAATCATGCATTGTTCCAATATTTTGTCCAATTCCAAGAATAATTAGTTTAGAGTGACATAAGCCAGGGTGACAGTCTCATATGAAAATCATCAGTTTTGCAGTCCTCAATTTCTATTTGCCCCTAAACATGCAGTCCAGAAAATTAAGCGATCAATTAAAGTAATCATGCTACCACAAATTCCACATGGATCAAATAACAATTAATTAATTCCCTAGAGCATGCAAGTCTACCAATAACAGTTAACATCATCAAATCAGGGGTATTCTGATGTTCCTGGTGGGCATACCAAAGGAGAGGAGTACAACAACCACCCACCTGAAGTGCGAACTGTCCGGATCCGTACAGATGAAAATACCAAAAACTCCAACTCCTTGCTCCCACAAATTCAGCACACCCGTACAACTCCTGGTACAATACAAAGTCCACTAAATACACTTAGGCTCCCAAATATTGCTCTTATAATCACATACAACATCTGATTCAAAACTGCTAAATTATCACCTGCAGAAAGTGCCCAGGAAATTCCAAGAAAAATATCACGGCGATCCTCGCGTCGATAGCTTCGCAACGGTACCTTGCACGCCCAAATCTGAGTTCGGTAAGTCAAGATAAAAATTCGGCAAGGGGGTACCTCAACAAAAATCTGTGCTAAAGACTGTGCACTGTTCACTGAGAAAATAGTGATTTTCACCTCGAAATAATCCTCTGGAAAATCCAAGAAAAATACGAGCGCGTTCCTTGCGATCTGTAGATGAAAAAGTTGTACAAGCTCGTTTCCGTCTGACGCTCGTACGCGAAGATATGGCCAAATAACCTCAGTGCTGTCAAGGAAATCCACACAGAAAAAGGGGATCACTGTTTGCCTCGGGATCCATGCCAAAACCTCGAAACGGAAAAGCGTGACCTAAACAAAAGATGAAGTCCTACCTCTTAGGAGTCTGCCGGCGCAAGAATCACAGCAAAATGATCTCGGTGTAGCCCAGGGGAGCTAAAACACTGTCGCTGCGCCGAAGAAGAACCCAGGAAAGCAACGTCGCGCCGCGCCGTAAAATGGGGAACCTCAGGATTCGAGCCTCCTAAAATCCTGGAACTTGGCAGGAAGATCAAGCACTTAGAGATGAACAACTTTGCTTGAGAAGGCTCGGGCTGAAGGTGAGAGGGTTGAGAGAAAAAAGGAAAAGAAAGGGGCTCGGGTTGGGGATTTTATAGGCTGAAGAAAAACTTTTGAAAAATACCCAACATGTCCAGGTTTCGGGCGCCCGATTTTTTTCGGGCTGCTACAGTAATGGGCCCGGCCCATTACTGTGCAAGCCTGACATGGCCCAGGCCCGCCACGTGGCCCAAATCCCCGGTCCTTCGCGCCCCGCTGCGCCCGGTGCACGTGCGCCCGCCAATGGCGGCGCGCCACGTGGCACCGGCAACCCGTGCACCGCGCACGTCGCGCCGTGCACCGCGCACGTCGCGCCTGCCCCCGCCCGTACGGCTACCTGCCCGCCGTACGGCCACCTGCCCCCGGTCAACCACTCCACAGCTCGCGTGGACCGGGAGCACAACACCGAGCCAGTAACCGCCTGCCACGTGTCCACCCGGTCTACCGTGCACCCGGGCCCAAATTCCGTGGACCGCGTCTGCTGCGCCGGCCAACCGGAAAGCGCCACGTGGCCCGCCCCCGGCGCACGACCTCCGCGGTGGACCACACTCCTGCCCGCGCCCTCAGCCGCCTGCCCGCGCCCTCAGCCGCCTGCCCGCGGCCTCTAAACGCCTGCCCGAGGCTGCGCCGCCGCCCGCCGGCGCTGCCCGCCGCCGCCGGCCGCCGCCGGCGATCGCCGGAGACACTGTTCCGGCGTGAACAGTACCCCCAAGCTCAAAAACAGCAAGTAAATAGCCCATCTTGACCGTTTTCGCCCGCTGATTCCAAAAACGACGTCCGTTTCGCCAAAATCCACTCCGAAAATTTGCCGGAGGCTCCCGGAAAGGTAAATTTAATCCAATTTTCGCGCCGGGTCGCAAACCTGATTCCAATAAGCGCGCAAACCTCTCTAACACCCAAAATGGGCACCCAGACAAACAGAAAAGCTCCAAATCGACAGAAAACCAAAACAAACCACCGCTTTGGCCTAAAACCTCTCTAACAATTGTTACGGAATTTGAGTTGGCGTATTTCGTGAATGTATTAAGTCTTGAAGATTGAAGATGAAGAAACTTTGGATCATATACCTCAATCTCAAGAAAGAAGAATTCAAAAGGATCAGGTACGTTTAACTAAAGAATTTTGATGATCCGAATACTTCTTATAGTGTAGAAACACCTGGAAGAGGTTTTATTTGCTTAATCATCAAAAACTGAACATGGGACATGTTCAGGATCCGGATCGTGGCTTGCAATCCGGATCCCGAAGGGTGTTCGTTCATACACTGGTTCAATCCGGATCGCAGCATTCCATGATCCGGATCCCGAACATAAGTTTTACCTATTTGCTAGAACGATCCGGATCATGAATTGCAATCCGGATCCCGAACATTGTGTTTTGGTAAAACTGTATGAACGATCCGGATCGTGGACTACGATCCGGATCCCGAACAGCAATTTTCTGGAAACCGTCATTTGTGCTTCTGCAATCCGGATCGTCAAATCCAATCCGGATCGCCGTCGGTAAAACTTTCCAGAAAAGGTTGTTTTTGATCCGAATATTCTTCCTAGGGTTTCTAACCTATAAATAGCCCTCTTATTCATTTCTAGGGCATCCGCAATCGGCTAATCATATACAAAAAAAGAAAAATAGCCGAAAGAAAAATCCACATATAGAGAAGAAAGGAAATCAATAGATTTATTCTATGTTTCTTCATCTATATTGATTGATTTGATTCTAGGTTTTCCATACTCACATTTTGAGTAGAATCAAATCAATGAATACTTAGATGGTATTTCCGATCTATCTTTGATCTAAGTATTCGGCGGATCATCACCACCCAAACAAACAACGATTTACCCCAAAATCGGCGCGTGGACTCGCGTGGCCTTGTGGATTCAAGGTGCAACCGCTCTCGTGGATTCGGAGCGAGGTACGTTCGTGGATTCGAAGCGTGCCATTGGGTGAAGACCGTGGATTCGGTTGGACGTCGTGGACTCGACGTTGGACGCTGTGGATTCAGCGTTGGGCGCGGATCGTGGATTCGAGAAGCGTCGTGGAGCGAGCGGGAAGATCTACTAGGAGCGTATGGTAAAAGGTTGAGTCGTCTGTGAGTACGTTATATCACCTTGTACGTGTGTTAATTCTAGTGGATTTCGCCGTGTTATCGGTCCCGTGGTTTTTTACTCCGGTTTGGAGTTTTTCCACGTAAAAATCTTGCGTGTTCTTTTATTTTTCCGCATTGGGTTTTATTGCGCAATGATTTTTTGAGTGTTTATTGTTTACACCTATTCACCCCCCTCTAGGTGTTTTTTCCCCTATTTAGATCCATTACTTATAACCCAACAAGTGGTATCAGAGCGGGAATAGGGTTGTAAACAATGGTTGAAGGTGGAAACATCAATCGACCCCCTTTCTTTGATGGAACAAATTATGCGTACTGGAAAGTGCGGATGAAAGCCTTTTTAATTTCCATCGACGAAAGGGTGTGGCAATCAATTGAATTAGGATGGTCTAATCCAACTGAAATTTTAGATGATGTTCGCACCTTAAAACCTAGGTCGAAATGGACCAAGGAAGAGATAGACTTATCTTCTTACAATGGCAAAGGAATTAATGCTCTATTTAATGCTTTGTCACAAACTGAGTTCTCTCGCGTCTCGGCATGTGAGACTGCGAAAGAAATCTGGGATGTTCTTCAAGTTACGCATGAGGGAACTAACTTAGTGAAGATTCAGAAACTGCAAATGCTCACGAGCAAGTTTGACTCTATCTCTATGGCAGAGAATGAATCTTTCACTGACTATTACACACGATTGCAAGATATCGTAAACTCATGTGCTAACTTGGGAGAGAAGATTCCAGAATTTAAAGTTGTAAGAAAAATTCTAAGAACTCTTCCTGAACGATTTCGCCCGAAGGTCGCAGCCATTGAAACAATTAAACACCCGGACGAAATGCGTGTAGAAGAATTAGTAGGTGCTTTACAAACTTATGAAATGACTTTTCCTACTAACTATTCTTCTGGAAAGGCATCCTCTTCTAAGTCTTCAGGTTACGCATTGAAATCAACTAAAGAAGAAGACGCGGATTCATCCTCCTCGGACGACGACGAGAACCTTTCTATGGAGGACTTTGAGAAGCAGCTCGCTCTCTTGACAAGGAAGTTTCGCCGCAACTTTCGAAGGGGAAATCCAAGCAAAACTCATCCTTCGGAAAGTCGAAGAAAGGCAAGGGTTCTTCAAGCTACAAGTCAAGAAAGCAAGAGAACTTCTCAAAGGATAAGAAAAGTTCTGAGGGACAAGTTCAGTGCTTCAAATGTCGAGGCTACGGCCACATTTCAACGGAGTGTCCCAACAAGAATCCGGCAAAGAAGAAAGCGATGCAAGTCGTTACTTGGGATGACAACTCCACGTCAAATGAGTCATCCTCAAGTGATGAAGAAGACAACGCGACAGCTTTCCACGCGTCCACTACATCTTCACCCTTCATGTGCTTAATGGCAAGTACATCCGATTCACTGTCCAACTCCACTGTTGAAAAGATTGCAACGGACGATGAATCAGATGATTCGGAAGGTGAAGATTTTGCTCTAGCCTACCATAAGCTTTTGAGGGATTCAAAGAAACTGGCTAAGCAAAACAAGGGGTTGAAAGGGAGATTGCAGGATCTCGAAGAAGAAGTAAAAAGGGTAACCTCTCTCTCAACCGATCTTGAAGTGGAAAGGGATAATCTGATTAAAACAAATGTTTCCCTTCAAGAGTCCAATGAGCAACTCGAGAAGAATTATATGGATATGGTGAACAAAGCGAATTACTTCTTGAAGCTCAACGGCGAGGCTCGACAGGAAAAATTGGAGATGACGGAGACCATACGCCAACTGAAGGATGACTTAAAGAGATTTTCTTCTGGAAGGAGTAAGTTGGACAGACTTCTTGGTCTTGGTCAAAGAAATAAGTTCGGCCTCGGATACACTCAAACTGGAGACATTCCAAGTTCGAGTGGGACAGTCTTTGTGCCTCAGTCGGTATCTCCTCCTCCGACACCGGAATTCACGACAAGCAACGACAACAAACCTACTACATCCTCCTCGGAATCGACAAGAACCAAGGTATGTTTTCGTTGTGGCATTTCAGGGCACATAAGGAGAAATTGCAAGACGGAAGCCAAACGCACACCTCAAGCATCTCTTGCAATGACAACCAAAAAGGCTATTCCTCGAAAATCAACTGCAACTCAATTGAAGGAAAAGAGCCTTGGTAGTACACCGCTCAAGACGACATCATCAAGGAGCAGCAATTCTTCAAGCAAGACGCTCTCACCTAGGAAATCAACTTCACGATCATTACCGACGCACTCCAAAAAGGTTTGGGTGCGCAAAGGTGAAATTTTCCCTTGTCTTGCTACAAATGTTTCCTTGCATGCATATGATAGTTCGTCTTGGTACCTGGATAGCGGTTGTTCCCGTCATATGACCGGCGATAAAAACTGTTTTCAAACATTTGAGAAAAACTCCGGAGGACTTGTTGTTTTCGGAGATGGTCGGTCTTCCAAAATTGTTGGAAAGGGAACGGTAGCTATTCCAGATGGCCCGGTTCTAGATAATGTGTTATTTGTTCATGGCCTTAAGACTAACCTCATAAGCATAAGTCAACTCTGTGATAGTGGTTATTCAGTTAATTTTTCATCTGATAAATGCACTGTAACTGACATGAACCATGCTTTCTTTTTAAAGGGGGTTAGATCAGAAAACAATTGTTATGTAGTTCCTACTAAGATTTCTGAAAAATGTAACCTAGCATCTTTGAAAAATGAAACACTTTGGCATGAAAGGCTAGGTCACATAAACTTTAAGGAACTTGCTAGAATTTCGAACAAAGATGTGGTCAAGGGGGTTCCGAAACTTTCTTTTGAACAAAACCTTGTGTGTGGCGGTTGCCAAAAAGGAAAACAGTCTAGGACTGCACACAAGAACTTGAACCACATAGGTACAAAACGGCCTTTGGAACTTTTGCATATGGACTTAATGGGGCCAACTCGTCAACCATCTCTGGGAGGTAAATGGTATATTTTCTTGTTGGTTGATGATTTTCTAGATATACTTGGGTAGCTTTCTTAAAAGAAAAAGCTGATACCTTTGATTCTTTTCTCGAAATCTGCAATCGTATTATGACTGAAAAGAATGAAAGGATTACTCGAGTTAGGAGTGATAGAGGTGGGGAATTCATAAATTCCAAATTCATTGATTTTTGCACGTCTAATGGCATTAAGCATGAATTCTCCGCACCTTACACACCTCAACAAAATGGTGTAGTCGAGCGCAAAAACAGGGTCGTACAGGAAATGGCACGTGTTATGCTTCACAGCCGGAACTTACCTTTTTATTTTTGGGCTGAAGCGGTGAACACTGCTGTTTATGTTATTAATCGCGTGTATTTGCGCCCGGGGACATTGAATACACCATATGAACTTTGGTTTTGTAGAAAACCTAACATCAAATATTTTCGCATCTTTGGGAGTCGGTGTTTTATTTTACGTGATCGTGAGAATCTTGGAAAATTTGACTCTCGAAGTGACGAAGGGATTTTCTTAGGTTATTCTACAAACAGCAGAGCATATCGAGTTTTTAACTTAGAATCTAAGACGATCGTAGAATCGATAAATGTTAAGGTAGATGAAGCTTTTCACTTTGAATCTGAAAAATCTACCCTCGATATCTCTCTTGATGATGATACACCTGCTAATGCATCTTCTTCTAACAATTCTTTCGATAATAATGTTGATGCATCTAACGGTTCTTCAAGTTTATCTGATGTGCAGGAATCATCTCGTGTACCTCCGTCTACTCCTCTACCTCAAACGTTACGCATCTCCAAGGATCACCCTGAATCGAACATCATTGGAGATCCACAAGAAGGAGTTAGAACACGGAGACAATTGGTTTGCGGATTTGCATGCTATGTATCTCAAATCGAACCAAGGAATGTTGATGAAGCTCTCCAAGATGATTACTGGATTAAAGCAATGCAGGAAGAGCTCCATCAATTCGAGCGAAACAAAGTCTGGGAATTAACGAAGCCTCCGAAGCAACACAATGTGATAGGTACCAAATGGATCTTCAAGAACAAGAAAAATGAAGAAGGTACTATCATCAGGAACAAAGCAAGGTTAGTTGCTCAAGGCTACTCTCAAGTAGAAGGTATAGACTTTGATGAAACTTTCGCCCCTGTAGCTAGACTCGAGTCCATTCGTATATTGTTTGCGATTGCTTGTCATTTTAAAATCAAATTATTTCAAATGGACGTTAAGAGCGCCTTTTTAAATGGGTTTTTAAATGAGGAAGTTTATGTGGCTCAACCGAAAGGTTTTGTGGATCATAAACTACCTAACCATGTTTTTCGTCTGAAAAAGGCTCTTTACGGTCTGAAACAAGCACCGCGAGCATGGTACGAAAGGTTGACAAAGCACCTTTTGGAAAAGGGCTACACTCGAGGGGGAGCTGACAGGACTCTCTTTGTGAAGCATTATCAAAACAATTTCATAGTTGCTCAAATCTATGTCGATGACATTGTTTTTGGAGCAACAAGAGATAATGATGCTTCTAAATTCGCGGAGACCATGGAAAGCGAATTTGAGATGTCCATGATGGGCGAATTGAATTATTTTCTTGGATTACAAGTTAAACAAAACGATGAAGGAATTCACTTGTGTCAATCCAAGTATGCACTGGAGTTGGTCAAAAAGTTTGATCTTGAAAATTCTAAGGATTTTCCGACTCCAATGGGAACTAGCCATAAGGGACTTGGAAGTGAATCACATAGTGAGAATGTAGACGAGAAACTGTATCGCAGTATGATTGGAAGTCTACTATATCTCACGGCTAGTCGCCCGGATATATCCTTCAGTGTTGGGATTTGTGCGAGATATCAATCAGCACCGAAGGAGGTTCACCTGAAAGCGGTGAAACGGATCATCCGGTATATCAAAGGTACAATCAATTTCGGAATTTGGTATCCTATGGGAACGACTTTGGATATTGTTGGATACTCAGATGCCGATTGGGCTGGATCAGTGGATGACCGGAAAAGCACGAGTGGTGCATGCTTCTATCTTGGCCATTGCCTTGTTGCATGGCACAGTAAAAAGCAGAATTGCATAGCACTCTCGACTGCCGAAGCGGAGTACATTTCTGCAGGAAGTTGTTCAACCCAATTGATTTGGATGAAAAGCGTGTTGAGCGATTTCCGGATTTCAACATCTTCGGTAACCATTTTATGTGACAACACTAGTGCTATTAACATTTCTAAAAACCCTGTGTTGCACTCTAGAACAAAACATATTGAACTTAGATATCATTTTCTTAGAGAGCTAGTTGAATCAAACATTCTTCAACTGTCATATATTTCAACTGAGGATCAATTAGCTGATATCTTAACAAAACCTTTGGATCAAAAACGTTTTATTCACTTGCGTAAAGCAATTGGCATGCTTTCCTTGAAATAACTTTTTGAAACCTTTGCTTAGGTTAGGTTTTGTTTTTGTTTTTGTTTTGTTCTTTATCTATGTTTTGTACATAGGACATTAATTGAGCATAAATCATAATTGACTTTAATTGCATCCTTTTATGCATTTAGAAATTTATTATGCTTTTGATGTCATAATATTTCAATGTTGCAATGATCATTTACGTTAATTAAACCATCTTTTAAGTGATCAAAGTCAATTTCTCTCTCAATGATCTCTTGGTATAGTCATTATCATATTTGATTGCTTAGTCGAGTATGAATTCGAGATCAATGGTTTGGTTGAATACCTTATATATTAAATAATTGATAGCCAATTGAGGGGGAGTCAATGAAATGTAAAATGCTCAAAAGATGTGGAAAGAGTTACATCCCAATGAGGAGTGTGAAAACTACCACCACATGGAGAAAATGAAAGAAAAAGATACTCCATGAATGAAAAGCAAATTTTTGTTTTGAAAATTGTTGATGAAATTCATATTGAAATACTTGACTCAGTCGTATTTCATGGTTGGTATAAGGTGGGATTTTTAGTAAAAGATGCTCAAAGAGCCACTCCTTCAACAGATTGTCTAGATATATTATCTAACTTATCTGGGATTTCAAACATCTATTGATCTTGGTATTTCATTTTCTTTACCAAAATTGATGATTTGATAAAGGCATTACACATAAGATCAGGATAGATGTAATTGAAGTTGTTCAACTTTAAGTGTTTTAACTTTCGTAAATTTTCGTTTCATTTTTGGATATTTTTGATAGATTTTGCATAATCTATTTCTTGTTGTATGAAACGATGTCTTTTGTTTAAAGTTGACATGGTAAAGTGCTTACATACTTTTTCTGGATTTTATGGAATTTTTCTGAATTTTTCTGGAGAAAAAGTTGAAGCCGATCCGGATCGGGGTAAGTGATCCGGATCCCGAACGCAGGATTTTTCCTGCGGGTAGCCGATCCGGATCACATTCTCGATCCGATCCGGATCACGGCTAGGGTTTTTATAAGAACAAAGAGGATTTGATTTCTTTTACCCTAATCTTTTGTTCTAAAATCTCTAGAGCTTCTCTCTCTAGATTTCTTGCTTCTTGGAGCTTCCAAACTCAAAGTTCTTCGGATTCAAGTAAGTTTTATTGATCAAAACTCGGTTTTTCACAGTTTTTCTTCAAACGTGAGTTGAAATCTTGGAATTTTTTCGTTTGTGAATGGTTTTTGATCAAATTTCTTTTGAAATAAGAACTCTGGGTCAATTAGTTTTGCTTTTATGCTGGGTTTTCTCAAGATTAACGAGTTTTTAGGCTTCGATTTCTAAAAATTCTGTTTTAGGGCATAAAAGAGGAATTTTTGAAAATCATGGAATTGATCTATTTTTAAAATTCTTTTTGGAAAACTAATTTGATTCTTGGCTTCTCTACATGATTATGATTGTCTAGGTACAATTTTTCAAATTTTTCAAAATTGACGATTTTTCATATGTTCTTGAGTTGGTTTCACAGGACACTTTTAAACTCAAAGCACTACAGCAATGGTGATCACCTGGATCATTTTCCTACTTGCTGCAATGGTCCATGTGAAGGACACTGCCAAAGCTAAGAAAGCAAAGAGAACCAAGCGAGCTGCGAATGATTCCGACACGGATTCGGAAACGGAGTCAATTGACTGGGACAACATCGAAATTGAGGACCTGTCCCTACTGTCTCAAAAGGAAAGGCTCCTGCTGAAGCCCCCAAGGCTAAGCCTCCTCCTACAGCAGCTGAGAAAGGGAAAGCACCAATGGAGCCCACACAAACTGGAAAAAGGATGAAAACTGGTGCAAGGAAAAGAGGTAGTGCTCCGGGCATTTCAATCAACGAACCTATTGCTAGCCAGCCACCTCCTCAGGAATTCATTAGCTCCACAAGAATCAAAGATTTTGAAAAAAGAGAATGCATTGGTGAGAGACATGTCAATACAACAATGATGGAACGATCTGCAGAGTTTGGAGCTTGTTTGATCAAGCTGGTCTCGGTCCAATTTGCAACTTTCCTGAATCAACTGGGTATTGTCCACACTCAGTTCGGATGTTTTATCAGAATGCTGCAAGTCTAATGGATCATGAGGACGGACGACGAGAATTTCATACCGTGGTTAAAGGTATCAAAATCAAAGTCACTCCCCAACTGATTGGAGAGGTGCTTAATATGAAAGCCAGATCTGATGGACTCCACTACCTGAAGACTCAAAACTTCAACACCAACTCATGGAGAGTTGTAGTAAATGGAATCTGCGTTCCGGATACTTTGTCTGCCGGAAATTCTGTTTTCTCCAAGGAACTTAAGAAAGAGTACAAGTACATAAACTTCATTGTCTGCTACAACATTCTTCCCAACATGAACACGAAAGTCCTTCGATGGGATAGAATGCTCTTTCTCTATCTTCTTGACAATCCGACTGCATTGATGGGAGCAAATTTGAACATTCCTTATCTCATTTGGCATAGGATGACGCGGTATGTCGAACACTCTCACCCCACAGAGCGACTACCATACCCAATGATTATCATGCGCATCCTTAAAAAGTTTAAAGTGGATACAAGCGCGAGCTCTTATATGTATAGTTTGGGGACAATAAATGAGACAACCATTGTCAAGTCTTTGTCAACAAAGCAAGATGATCCCCCATCTCCTCCAATTCGACAACGAGCTCGACCACCAGCGGCCACTTCCACAGCCCCAGTTCCTCCTCACAGCAGGCACCTCCATCCACCTCTGACGATGATGCCTCTGTCACCTCAATTTTTAAAGAACAACAGCGGCTTTCAATGAACAGGAACGTATATCTGCTGAGTTCACTGAAATGAGAGGAGACCTTCAAGTTATGAAAAACGAGATGGAAATCCTCACAGCTTCACAAATCACTCTAATAAGTCGGTCTCATCTGTGAAGAAACTTGTGAAGAAGATGTTTGCTAAAATGGGATGCACAACATCCGATGATTCCGACTCTCAGGAGTAAGTTTTGTTCTGATCTTATCTTTTCTTTTGCAGGTCTTGGACTTTTCTTGTTTTTTTTATCTTTCTAACTTCCTTTGTTTTGTAATTATTTGGCTTTGTTTTGTGACAAAAAGGGGGAGAGAGTTAGAGAGAGTTAGCAAGAACTCTGAACAATGAAACAATGATCTTTGTGAATATCAAGGTAAGTATGACTTCAACTCAACTTTGGTTTTTTTTTGTTGATTTGTGCATGCTCTATACTAACTATTCGACTAACTATTTGGGCATGTAATATGACTAACAAGTTGATGTTGGACTAACATACTTTGACATTTGGTTTTTGAATGCTTAGAAGATATGTTGGTTTTAACTATGATTCTCTTACATATCTGAATTTTTCAAATGTCATGATGAGAATAAACTCTATCTCTGTATTGGTTTTGTATGTTTCAATTCTTGAGGTATCTAACGATTTTTTTGTCAAGAATGTTTTCTGTGTGCAGAGATTACAGATGTCTAAGTCTAGAGTCTGTTTAGGAGTTTATCTCATGTTTTTAATTTCTGGATCTCTTTTGTAAATTTTTGTTGTATGGTGATAGCAACAAAAATATCTTTTTGAATTTTCTTTGTGGATTTGTGTTTTGTCACGAAACCGCCAAAGGGGGAGATTGTTACGGAATTTGAGTTGGCGTATTTCGTGAATGTATTAAGTCTTGAAGATTGAAGATGAAGAAACTTTGGATCATATACCTCAATCTCAAGAAAGAAGAATTCAAAAGGATCAGGTACGTTTAACTAAAGAATTTTGATGATCCGAATACTTCTTATAGTGTAGAAACACCTGGAAGAGGTTTTAATTGCTTAATCATCAAAAACTGGACATGGGACATGTTCAGGATCCGGATCGTGGCTTGCAATCCGGATCCCGAAGGGTGTTCGTTCATACACTGGTTCAATCCGGATCGCAGCATTCCATGATCCGGATCCCGAACATAGTTTTACCTGTTTGCTTGAACGATCCGGATCAGGAATTGCAATCCGGATCCCGAACATTGATGTTTTGGTAAAACTGTATGAACGATCCGGATCGGGGACTACGATCCGGATCCCGAACAAGCAATTTTCTGGAAACCGTCATTTGTGCTTCTGCAATCCGGATCGTCAAATCCAATCCGGATCGCCGTCGGTATTTCTTTCCAGAAAAGGCTGTTTTTGATCCGAATATTCTTCCTAGGGTTTCTAACCTATAAATAGCCCTCTTATTCATTTCTAGGGCATCCGCAGCATAGTATCTATATACAGAAAAAGAAAAATAGCCGAAAAGAAAAATCCACATATATAGAGAAGAACGGAAATCAATAGATTTATTCTATGGTTCTTCATCTATATTGATTGATTTGATTCTAGGTTTTCCATACTCACATTTTGAGTAGAATCAAATCAATGAATACTTAGATGGTATTTCCGATCTATCTTTAATCTAAGTATTCGGCGGATCATCACCACCCAAACAAACAACGATTTACCCCAAAATCGGCGCGTGGACTCGCGTGGCCTTGTGGATTCAAGGTGCAACCGCTCTCGTGGATTCGGAGCGAGGTACGTTCGTGGATTCGAAGCGTGCCACTGGGTGAAGACCGTGGATTCGGTTGGACGTCGTGGACTCGACGTTGGACGCTGTGGATTCAGCGTTGGGCGCGGATCGTGGATTCGAGAAGCGTCGTGGAGCGAGCGGGAAGATCTACTAGGAGCGTATGAAAAAGGTTGAGTCGTCTGTGAGTACGGTATATCACCTTGTACGTGTGTTAATTCTAGTGGATTTCGCCGTGTTATCGGTCCCGTGGTTTTTTACTCCGGTTTGGAGTTTTTCCACGTAAAAATCTTGCGTGTTCTTTTATTTTTCCGCATTGGGTTTTATTTGCGGCAATGATTTTTTGAGTGTTTTATTGCTTTACACATATTCACCCCTCTCATAGGTGTTTTTCCCCTAATTTAGATCCAATTACGTATAAACCCAACAAAAACCCGACAAAAGCACAAACCTAAAAACAGAACGGGAAAAACTACACCACCTTGATCTCGCACAGGATGGAGGAAAGGATCGTCCACCTTCGCCCGAATCACCCGCCGAAAAGTCCCCTGCTTCCTTCGTCCTTCTCCTCCCTCCGTACGCGCCAAGGTATCCGCTTCGGAGAAATCTCGAGCGGGAGCGAAAAGTTGTTTTTCCTATTCCTGATCCCTCTCCTCCTTTTTGGTCGCTCACTTTTTCTGAAACCCTAGCCGCACGTCGAGGAAAACGAAGGATCCCCAATAGAAAACCCTAAGTCCGGCTTATAAACCCCCGCTCAAAATAAAACGAAAGAAATCAGCGGCTTAAAGTTACCCTCGAAAAGCTTGCAGATCGTCCGCACGGATCCCGGGGCGCCTAAAAAAAACCGCAACCTTCAGAATTTATTTCTGGGAGATCCCGGGTCGGAATCCAAATCCGACGCCGCCTGTTGTTCCCCGTTTCGCGAGCTCTACACCAATGCACTGCAGCTTCAAGAACATGAAGATGGACCAATGGAGTTCTTTACTACGGTCAGAGGAACTAAACTTAAAATAACTCCTCAACTAATTGGAGAAGTCTTAGGAATGAAATCCAACATGACGGGGATAATTACTTAAAAGGAAAAAGTTTGACAAACTCGTTGTGGCGAATAGTGGTTGATGGAATATGCATGCCAGAGACTCAGTCAACTAGAAATTCTGTTTACTCTAAAGAGCTTCGACCTGAATACCGGTTTCTCAATTTCATCATATGCTACAATATTCTTCCGAACATGCAGACGAAAGTCCTACGATGGGATCGCATGCTTTTCTTATATCTGTTGGGACATTCGTCGGAGGCAGTGGGTTTAAACATAAATATCCCATATATCATTTGGAATAGGATGGCACGATACGTTGAACATCCTCATCCAACAGAAAGACTTCCATTCCCATTAATCATAATGAGGATCTTAAGGAAATTCAAGGTTGATACTAGTTCTTCAAGCTATCAACACAGTTTAGGAATGATTAATGATTCGACTGTTGTAAAGTCTTTGCCAAAACTGCCAAATGACACCCCCACTCCTCCACATAGCAAGAAACCCTCAGTCACTACTTCAGCATCACCCTCAAAATAAGTACCTGTGCCAGATGATGAAGCTTCTGTGACTTCAATTTATAAGGAGTAGCAACGACTATCTTTTGAACAAGAACATAAGCGCATCTCTGAGGAGCTTGAAATCATTACCGCAGCTCAGATCACTCTGACAAAGAAATTCACTTCGATGAAGAAATTGATGAAGAAGATGTTTACAAAAATGGGATGTAGTAGCTCCGAAGATTCAGAGTCTGACAATTGACAATTTGTTACTTTTTTTTTGTTTTGTAGGTTTTAAGTCTTAGTTCTTACTATTTTTGAACTTTTTAACTCCCTTAATTTTTGTAACTTTTGCCTACTTTTAGTGACAAAAAGGGGGAGAGAGATATGAACAATGGTTTGACATGGTTTGACAATGGTTTGTGAGAACTTTGGTCACTTCAAACTTGGAAGGTAAGTATGACAACAACTTTGGTTTGTATTGTGAATAAATGCATGCCTCGACTAACTATTCGACTAACCATTTGGGCATGTAATATTACTAACAAGTTGTTTGATGACTAATATACTCATGACATTTGGATTTTAATGCTTAGAAGATATGTCTATCTCTTATTGGTATTTTAATACATATCTGATTTTGTAAATGTCATGGTGAGTATAAACTCCATCTCTCTATTTGGTTTTTGAATGTTAAATTCTTGAGGTATCTAACGATTTTCTTTGTCAAGAATTATTTATTTTGCAGAGAGTATAAACGTCTAAGTCTAAAGTCTGTTTTAGGAGTTTATCTCATGTATTTGGATCATAATTGTAAATTTTTGTTATATGGTGATAACAACAGAAATATCTTTTTGAATTTTCTTAAAGTGGAATTTTGTTTTGTCACGAAACCGCCAAAGGGGGAGATTGTTAAGGAATTTGTATTAGCGCAATTCGTGAAAGTGTTTAAGTCTTGAAGATTGAAGATGAAGATGTTTGGATCGTATACCTCAATCTCAAGAAAGAAGAATTCAAAAGGATCAGGTACGTTTAATTAAATAATCTTGGTGATCCGAATACTTCTTATAGTGTAGAAACACTTGGATGGGTTTTTAATTGCATAAAAATAAAAAAACTGGACTGTTATAAGTTCAGGATCCGGATCAGGCTACTTCAGTCCGGACCCCTAACGTAGGTAGGTTCATGCGCAAATCCAGTCCGGAACACCCTTGGTTCAGTCCGGACCCCGAACGTAAATTTTGTAGAAATCGCATGAACAGTCCGGACCGTGGTTATTTCAGTCCGGACCCTGAACACTATTTTTTCAGGAATTCTTTGAAAAACTACGACAGTCCGGATCAAGCCAAATCCAGTCCGGACCGTCGTACGGAAAAAAGTTTGTTACAGTCAGTTTTTGATTCTTATCCTCTTCCAATGGTTTCTAACCTATAAGTAAACCCTAATTTCATCTTTTATGGTAATCCAAAAATAAGTTTTGTATTCCGTAAATGAACGAGAAAAATTAGCGGAGAAAAACTTATAAATCCACATATAGAGAAGAAAGAAAATAACTAGATTTATTCTATGTTTCTTCATCTATATTGATTAATTTGATTCTAGGATTTCAAACTCAGATTTTGAGTAGAATCAAATTAATGAATACTTAGATGGTATTTCCGATCTATCTTTGATCTAAGTATTCAGCAGATTTTCACCACCAACAAAACAACGATTTTTCCAAAAATTGGCGCGTGGATTCGCGTGGCCTTGTGGACTCAAGGTGCTACCACTCTCGTGGATTCGGAGCGAGGTACGTTCGTGTGATTGAGACGTACTATTTGGTGGAGACCGTGGATTCGGTCAGACATCGTGGACTCGACGTTGGATGCCGTGGATTCGGCGTTGGACGCAAATCATGGATTCGAGGCGCGTTGCGGAGCGAGCGGAGAAGATCAACTTGGAGCGTATGGAAAAAGATTGAGTCGTGTGTGAGTACGGTATATCACCTTTGTACGTGTTTAATCTTAGTTGATTTCACCATGTGATCGGTCCCGTGGTTTTTTACTCCTGGTTTTGGAGTTTTTCACGTAAAATCTCTGCGTGTTGTTTATTTTTCCGCATTGTATTTTATTACGCAAAGATTTTTGAGTGTTTATTGTTTACACCTATTCACCCCCCCTCTAGGTATTTTTTCCCCTATTCAGATCCATATTAGTAATAACCCACAGCACAGACGCTGATGATAATTTATCCATGGAGGATTTCGAGAAACAGATTGCTTTCTTGACAAGAAAATTTCATCGGAGCTTTCGAAGGGGAAATTCAAGCAAATCATCATCCTTCGTTAAGTCCAAGAAAGGCAAAGGAAATTCGAGCTTTAAATCAAGAAAGCAAGAGGGTTCTTCAAAGGACAAGAAGAACATTGAGGGACAAATCTCAAATGCCGAGGTTTTGATCATATCTCAACTGAGTGTCCCAACAAAACTCCGTCAAAGAAAAAGACTATGCAAGCCGTCACATAGGATGACACTTCCTCTTCTGATGAGTCATCTTCTATTGATGAGGATAACAACGCCACTGCATTTATTGCGTCCATAACTTCACCTTTCGTGTGTTTTTCAGCGAGTTCCTCTGGTTCATTATCTATCTCCTCCTTGAATGAAAAAACTACAACGGATGGTGAACCTAGTGATTCCGAAGGTGAAGACTTTGTTTTTGCCTACCACAAATTGTTAAAGAATTCAAAGAAATTGGCAAAGCATAACAAGAATTTGAGAATAAATTTGTGGGATCTTGAAGAATAATCCAACAAAGCAATTTCTCTCTCAAAAGCTCTTGAAGAGGAAAGGGACAACTTGATCAAGATAAACACTTCCCTTCAAGAGAAGAACAAGCATTTCGAGAAGGAACATATCAAATTGGTGGATAAAGCAAATCACTTATTGAAGCTCCACTCCGAGGCTCAACAAGAAAAATTGGAGTTGACAAAGACCGTATTCCAACTCAAAGAAGATTTGAAGCAATTCTCTTCAGGAAGGAGCAAGTTGGATAAATTGCTTGGTCTTGGTTAAACAAATCGTTTGTGCCTTGGATACGATCGAACTGGCAATGATTCAAGTTCGAGCGGAATAGTTTTCGTGCCCCAGTCGGTTGCTCCTCTTTCGACGAAAATCATCGCATCCAACGTTAACAAGTCTACCTCATTTCATTCAGGATCAAATTTTACCAAGGAATGTTATCGTTGTGGTTTTGCAGGGCACATTAGACAAAATTGCAAGTATAGAGTCAAACAGAGAAATCAAGCAACACTTGCAACAACTACCAACAAGTTCATCCCCCGAAAATCTCATAAGAACCATTCAAAGGTGAAGAACTATGGTAGTACTCCCCACAAGACGCGTCACGCCCCGAGGTCGAAACTGCGACCCAGGCTCGCCAACAGATCTGCCACCTATGCCAAACCCCGCATTGGCGAAGCATCCTCCCTGTAAGAAAAGTACTACAGCTAACAGATATCAGAGCTATAAATGAAAATCTAATGTATAACTAAAATCAACCACTGTACAACTGAAAATAATAAAACAATGTCCATCTCCCAAAAATGATAATCATACAATAACCTCATGTACAAAGCCCAAAACTCAACAGGGAGGTATCTCCAATAAATACATCAGTGTACAGGCTCTCAATACATATCATATCCTCACTACATGAGTCTCTCAAAAGAGGAAAACAAAATAGCCAATCTAATGCAGGTCTCCTCTGAAAGAGGTACCGCTACTCTCCAACGACGGGTAGGGATCTAGCTCGCGACTCCCTCGCCTCGATCAACAACCGCAGAATCAGCAACACCCACTAAGACTCTGCAAAACAAAGGAGAGGAAGGAAAAAGGAGGGGGAAAACCCGCAAAGGGTGTGAGAACTACACCAAAAAGGGAGTTCTCAGTGGGTACTACCGCCAGGCCCGACGGTCTGCCCACTAAGTCCTCAAGAGACATAAAATAATCAATGCAGTAACATCGAACAAGAAAGCTGAAGACTCTCGTCAGCTATCATGCCTCTATCTATATGCTCAAAATGAGGGAACCAAAGAATGGTATGCAACCACTAGCACATGAAGTGCACAATCGACCCAATCGAGCTGACTGCCACATCTGGTCCAGTCAAACCTGTGCCCACCTACAACCACCTCCCACTGCTGGGCAGGAATTACGTAGGATGTCCACACGGACTAACTCACTATCGAATAGTGACTCATGCAGGCTATAGTCAAAATCCACGCTCTCTCTCAGAACGGATAGACTCAAGATCACCAAACCTCTCGCACAACGGTCGACACCTCACAACTACCTCGGGACCACCGTCAATTCCCAAACGGTTTCCAACAACACTAGCACTGGTCTAAACACAGCTACTAGACTCCGCTAGGCCCCAGGCACGAGTGCAACAATAAAAGTACCTGCCGCAAAAACCCAATCAAATGAATCGGTGTAAAACCCGGTACTGCCTGCTCTGCTGTCGAACTCATCTGCGGGAATACTGACCGACTACTGACCGGTATGGTCGCATCCCAAAATAGGTGACAGACCGACTACTGACCGGTACGGTCGCAACCAAAATAAGTAATAGACCGGCTCTTGACCGGCACGGTCGCACACTCCGGAGTGGCACTCGATGGGAGTGACCCACACGAGTAATGTATCACTGTAACAGTATCATAATATAGCAGGACTAGATCACAACTCTGATCAAAGTGGGAAAGATCAACCACTAAAGAAGGCCTCTGTAGTGCACCGATTTCTGCGAAATAGCAAAACTCGGTAAAAATACTTGTAACACGTTTCAAATATGATTACAAGTGGGTTAGAAGCGTTTCGAATCAACGCAAAAGCCGTTGAGTCGAAAAGTGAGTTGTGGTTGAGAAGCGAAGCCTCAAGGTTTGCAAAATTGGGACTCGTGTTCGCCGAGTTCGCAAAATGGCGAAATTCGGCGAGAAGACTTGTAACATGTTTTAAATATGATTACAGTCGAGTTCGGTGCGTTTCGGGCTGACGCGAAGGGCATCGGGTCGAAAAGTGACTTGAACCCGAGGACTTAGCAAATTCTGGAATTTCCAGAAATTTGTGATCGCGAACTTTTTCGGAGCCCTGTTTCGGAGACTTAGAGTGCCCCAAAAATTTAAAAGAAATCGTGGGGTGTCTCACAAAAGTTTTCTTATTAAAAGGGTTGAAAAACCTAGGTGAGCGATTAAGGAAAAATCGGAGAACGAAGCGAAGAAAAATGCTTCGTGAATTCTGAAACTGCAGTTTTTGACAGTGCAGTTTATCGCGAAGCTTTTTCGGAGCCCTGTTTCGGAGACTTAGAGTGCCCCAAAAATTTAAAAGAAATCATGGGGTGTCTCACAAAAGTTTTCTAATTAAAAGGGCTGAAAAACCTAGGTGAGCGATTAAGGAAAAATTGGAGAACGAAGCGAAGAAAAATGCTTCGTGAATTCTGAAACTGCAGTTTTTTTGGACAGTGAAGTTGATCGCGAAGCTTTTTCGGAGCTCTCTTTCGAGGGCTTAGAGTAGTCCAAAAATTTAAACAAAATCGTGGGAAGTTTGAGAAAAATTTGTAGATTAAAGGGGCGAAGAAAAATTACAATTTTGATTTCTCAGTTGACGGGAAAACGTGGTGAAAGAGGGCTATCCGAAATTGCTCACTGCAGGAAAAAACTGCAGGAAAAAGGGGCAGTTTTGGAATATTTTTGAAATTTAGGGGCATTTTGGTAAATTCCTCTTTTTCCCCAACCACCCTCTGCAGAAATTAATTACTCTCTCTCTCTCCCCTCTCTTGGATAACACCACCTCCTATCCCCTTTCCCTGTTG
Organism: Tillandsia fasciculata; assembly: GCA_029168755.2. NCBI lineage: Eukaryota > Viridiplantae > Streptophyta > Magnoliopsida > Poales > Bromeliaceae > Tillandsia > Tillandsia fasciculata. Next base: position 106,236 of record JAQOTM010000257.1, on the reverse strand, counting down.
AAGCAGGAATCGAAGGAGAGAAGAAGAAGGAAGAAAAGAAGAAAGGAGGAAGGAAAGAAGAAAGAAGAAGAAGAGAAGAGGTAGGCTACATTCTCTCTCTCTCTCCCTCTTTCTCTCTCTCTCTCTCTTTGCTTCTTGGATAGGCTGTAGAAGGGGGGGGAGGGGTTATTGCTGCTCGGCTGCAGCAGCAGCACATGCTGCAAGCTGGCTGCGCATGCAGCCAGCCTGCAGCAGCAGCTGCTTGGCTGCAGCTGCTGCAGCCAGCAGCCCTGGCTGCTGCCTGGCTGCAGCAGCAGCAGCCAGCAGCTGGTGTGAACGCCAAAAAAAAAAAAAAAAAAAAAAGACAGAATATAATAGAAAAAAAAATATATATACACACATATATAGATATATATATATATATATAAATATATATGTATGGAGAGGTGGGGAGGGGGGTTGCAGCAGCTTGAGCTGCTGCTCAGCTGCTGCTGCTGCTAAGCAGCAGCAGCTGGGCAGCATGACTGCTGCGCAAGGCAGCTGTGTGGCTGCCTTGCGCAGCTGCTGGTGCTGCAGCAGCTGCTGCTGCTACAAGCAGCAGCAGCAGCTGCAGGGTCTGCTGCCTGGGCAGCAGCTGTGCAAGCTGCTGCCCAGCAGCAGGAAGCACTACAAGAGAAACAAAAAAAAAAGAAGGGAAGAATGAAGAGAAGGGAAGAGAAGAAGAAAAGAGAAAGGAGAAGAAAGAAAAGAAAAGAGGAAAAGAAAGAAGTAAAAACTTCTTCTCTTCTTTTCTCCAATGCAAAATCCCAAATTTCTCGATTTTTGCAAAATGCCAAATCGAGGAATTTGAGTGGGGGGATTTGCTCAAATTGAGCTTCCCTCAAAATTTGAGACCATTATGTTTCCTTACAATATAAAAAATTGCAATTCTCGACTTACCGAGATGCAAAATCGATGAATTGGGGGGAAATTGCTCAAATTGAGCTTTTCTCAATATTTGGAGAGTATTTTGACCCCGGATCGAGTTGAGCAAGTTTCTTTTTGGCAATAGGCCATGGGATGATCATTTTTCTCCCATTTCTGTAAACCAATCAAAAAGTAGCCTTTTTGTGGGGAAAGTGATCTAATAAGGATTTTTTCCCCCTTTTCTTGCCAAAAAGGGTTAATTTCACCGCTTTGTTAAAACTAGTGAATCATGTGAAAGCTACTGCTTTATCTTTCCTTCCTTACAACGTAGGGAAACCTCGGAGGCAAGAAGAGCTAGAATTGGCTCCTCCAGGAACCAAGAAAGCACACCGAGGTGGGGGATTCTATCGAGCGAGGGTGACCTCTCCCCTTATCTTTTGCTTTTCTTAGAAGCATGTTAATAGAGTGGCTAGGAAAGTATTTTCATGCTTGTACAGGAGTGGTTTGTGGTATATGGAAATTTTGACTTAGGAGAAAACTTAGATTAGGCTCTAATGTGTGGCATTCACTATAGGACTTCACGAGTGGCATGTTTGCTTGAGTCAATTAAGTGTGTAGATGGAATTAGGGCCTAATTTAGAGTTATGTCTCTAAGGAAAGCATAGTTTAGTTGAGGTTAAAATCCAAAGTATTTGAAATCCCTAGAGTTGTCATAGGGAGTTGGGTTAATATACCTACACTTTAACTTCAACTTGAGCATAATGAAAGTTAAGAATTGAGTCTAAGGGACTTATGTACCTTGAGGCATGGACCTAGGGTAAATGCATGAGTATATTAAAAGACAAGCTAAAAGCTTAATTGCAAAGAAAGACAAGGGCCAAGAGGCAATGTGAGCTATAAGCTCGAATAAAAAGGAAGCTATATGCTAAAGAGCAAAAGGAAAGGCAAAGGTTAAAAGAGCAAAGAGGCTAAATGCAAAGTAATAAAAGAGATAATAAAACGAGCGTACCTACGGGGTGAAACGCGGCCCATGTTGGAGTAGCAGGCAGTGTCCCTCTCCCGGGTAGAGACCCGTTCGGGACGTTTCTCCCGTAGGGCGGGGTAACACTTGCGGGTGTTATCGGCAACCTTAGAGGACTTGTCTTATGGCAGCATGTCTGCCGGGCTAGGGCCCGTTGGGCAAGTTTCTCCGAGGGTTTAGCAACTTGAACTGAAACACAAAGAAAAGTAATGAAAGTTATTCGACAAGGGACAGGTTGGTTAGAATGGCATCCTACAGCGACATAGAGCTATGTCATGGCAAAGGTAAAAGTATTAAGCATGCTAGCTAAGATTTACAGCTTTTATTTACTGTATTTCGTTCTCTATTATATTGCTTCCATTAGACTAAGCGGTGCAGGGCATTTTCTCTCGGTGGTTGAACCCACTGGGAACTTGGTTGTAGTTCTCACACCCTTTGGGTGACATCCCCACAGGTCCAGGCACATCGGGCGAGGCACGCGACAGGGGCAAGGGCCCAGCAGAGTAGCGACCTAGCAGTCTAGAGTCGCCAGTACCATTTTGGAGTTTTATTTTCTTGAGCGAACTTTTGTATGTGAGGAACAATGCAATCTTTAAATGTTTAAGTTTCAAGTTGGAAAAAGGAAAAAAAAATATGGTTGTATTTTGCATTGTAGTTTCATGCTAAAAGAGAGTTGTAATTTTAAACAAAGGTGTATGTCATCGCTCAAGGGATGTACTTTCATTTCTTCTAACTATCTGTTGAATGATTGAAAGTTTAAATTTATAGTTCTTTCCTCTGATTGCTTACTCTTCCGCTATATTGAAATGATATTGTTGGATTAAACCGTTCCTTTCGGGTCTTGAAAGGTCATGCCCGATTGGCGGGTCTGTTGGCGCGCCTGAACTGTTCAAATTGACGGTCTCGGGGCGTGACAGATAAGAGTGGTATCAGAGCCTAGGAATAGACCTAGGTGGTTAGCGAACCTTAGGAAGACCCTAGGGTTTAGGCACGAGAGCGTGTGTGGATCTTTTGGCGAAAGTACATAATTGGGTTATATAATTCCCAAGAAGGACTTTGGGAATGGATCGAGGGAAATGGACTTCCACTAGCTAACGATATGTTGGGCGGCCGAAACGTAACGTTAGGAGTGGGGAGAAGTTTTCCTCTTTACTTTCGCATGATTGGGTTGACGAAGCCTTTTTGTGATCGTTAAATTTTCTGCATTCAATTCCGTAAATGCCTAAGTTGTAAGTGTTGGACTAACGTTTTTGTGGTGTGCAGATAGCTATGCCACCACGAAGGGAGACACGTCTTACACGGCTCGAGCCCGGGGAGGGCTCCGGATCGAGTGATGTTCGTGAATTGCGGGAGCAGATGGCCGCGCTGATCGGCGTGGTGCAGCAGCAGGCGGAGGCCTCTCAGCGACAGGAGGAGGCTTCCCGCCAACGAGAGGAGGAGACCTCTCGTAGGCTGGAGGAGGCTTCCCGCCAACGGGAAGAGGAGACTTCTCGCAGGCTAGATGAGGCGCTGCAGCGCCAGGAGGAAGCGTCGAGGCATCAGGCCGAGCAAATTGAGAGGCTCCAGGACATGTTGGCACGGCAGTTTGAGGCGGCGCAGACGACGCATGAGCGCACAGCCTCGCCCCTAGTGGAGGCAACTACTGAAGGAGTGGCTATGGCGGCCGAGCCTATGGCGGCGCGCCCAGCACCATCTGTCGGGGCTACTAGAGGAGTGCCCCGGCGGGCCGACTCGGAGGTGGGTGATGCCGAGTACGCGGCCCAGAGAGCGGAGCAAAATAGGGCGATGGAGGTTCTCGCCGACTTCCAGAAATTTCATCCTCCTACCTTCAGCGGCGACAAATCCGATCCAATGGTGGTGGAGTAGTGGATTGACTCCATGGAGCGACTGTTCCTAACCCTTCGGGTGCCGATGCGGGACCGTGTTACTGTGGCGGTTCCCCATCTCGACAATGTGGCACACCGTTGGTGGAAAGCAGAATTGGAAAGAAGGGCTAGGACGGCGTTGCCGGAGCCATCGTGGGAAGAATTCAAGGAGCTTTTCTTCGCCACATACTTCCCCGACAGTGCGAAGCAACAAATGGAGGATGACTTCAAAAATCTTCGCCAGGGAGGCCGCTCAGTTCAAGAATACGAGTGCGAGTTCTCTCGCATCGTTAGTTGCTTACCCACCGTGGTGCGCAACGAGTGGGACAAGGTGCGATGTTTCGAGAGGGGCCTTCGACCGGCGATCTACTCAAGGTCCAACCATTCAACATCGCAACTTATCGGGAAATTGTGGATAGAGCCCGCTTGGTGAGAGGGGCGACATGGTGGTGCGCCGAGAGCGCGAAGCCTTTGAGAAAGACAAGGGAAAGGGAAAGGAAAAGAAGCGGCATCAAGGTGGCCCCGGGGGTCAGAGCCAATATCAACGGCCCCCGAAGCAACAGCGACAGCAGCACTATCCTCGGGAGCCCCGACAGTTCACGGCCCCCGGGCGATGTGCCATTTGTGGTAGACCGCACCGACCTACTGAGTGTGCGGAGCGCGGGGGAGATGCTACAACTGTGGCCAGCCGGGTCACATAGCTCGAGAGTGTTGGAGGGGCACGCACCCCGCCCCGGCCACACCAATGATCCAGGCTGCCCCGAAGCAACACAAGAAGGCGGTGCCAGCTCTACCAGCTGCGCGCCCCGCCGCTCCACAGCGACCGCCGAGCGGGCGGGCTTTTGCCGCTCAAGCGTGTTACGGCTTTTTGGTGTTGGCACATTTCGTGAGTCAAGTCAGTAAGTTGTCGGAGTCTTAAAGGGATCAATTGTCAAATCAGCCTTCGAAGACTCGTTGAAGATTCAACATGAGCCCAAGTCAACTCTCAGGTATGATTAAATATAGCTCATGTGATTAAAGTTCATTTATAATCATTGGAAACAGAAATTAATGAAACCCGTTTAGACTTGGTTTTAGGAACTTGGTTTTAACTTATAACTTTTTAAGTTTGGACTCCGGTACTGGTTTGTTTTTGATAAAGTTTATCTTGGAAAAATCAGTTTTTACATTGCGTACCGGAACCACACTTGAAGTTCCTCTAACCCGACACAGAATTTTCTGTAAATTTGCATTGCGTACCGAACACGGACTCGCGTACCGGAACACAATAGAAAAATCTGTGTTTTGCACCATTGCGTACCGGAACACGATATTTGGTACCGGTACACAATGCCCTCTCGGGAAAAAGTTTCCTAAACCGACTCTAAGGTTTCCAGGGCTATAAATAGACATTTAGGGTTTCTCAAGAACGGGGGTTCAATACCGATCAATTTATAAAACACTTGAGAGCAACCCTAGAGGCTAGGTTTTTATCGTTCTTTCTTTATAGCCTCTTTTAGGTCAATTCGACGGTTCTTCCAAGATCTATCTTTTGTCGAATTGATCTAATCTTTGCTTAGAGATTTTTCCCATGGATCTTCATTGATAATCTAAGCAAAGGATCACCATCGAAGCCTATATCTTCTATCGGCTGAGTTTGCGTCGTGGATTCGACGTGGCACCGTGGATTCGGTGTGTTGAAGGCGTTTCGTGGATTCGAAACGTGTGCTCGTGGATTCGAGTGGCGTTCGTGGATTCGAACGTGTGCAGTGGACGTGCAAACGGTGGAGCGCAAGGTCCGAAGAATTGAAGGAGGGGTTGAATCCGTGGAGACGGTAATCACCTTGTTATTCTTCGTTTCTTAGTGGATTGTTATTGCGTGGACATCCAACCGGTCAGCGCAAGGTCCGAAGAACTTGAAGGAGGGGCGAGTCCGTGGAGTCGGTAATCACCTTGTTATTCTTCAATTCTTAGTGGATTGTTATTGCGTGTTGGTCCCGTGGTTTTTCTCTCTGGATTGGAGTTTCCACGTAAATCTCGGGTGTTGATTTTATTTTCCGCATTATTTTTTATTTTGCACTGAGATTGGTTTTTATAATATTACACCTATTCACCCCCCTCTAGGTGTTTGATAGTACCTATTTAGATCCTTGTGGATCCTAAATAACTCTACAATTGGTATCGGAGCGGGTTTTAGGTTTATCTATCATATGGGTGAAAGTGGTAATATTTTAGACCTCCTCTTTTTGATGGGACCAATTATGCATATTGGAAAATGCGGATGAGAGCTTTTCTCATCTCTATTGATGAGCGGGTATGGCAAACCGTTGAATACGGTTGGGTGCATCCTGTTGAGGAATAGGAAATTCTACTACCCCAAAACCTCGCTCTAATGGTCTAAAGAGGAAATCGAAAGATCTTCTTACAATGGGAAAGGTATGAACGCTTTATATAATTCTCTTTCCTCGACTGAGTTTACAAGAATTTCCGCGTGTGAAACGCGAAGGAATTTGGGATATTCTCAAAATTACACATGAAGGTACTAATCTTGTAAAAATTCAAAAGCTCCAGATGCTTACAAGTCAATTTGACTCTATTCATATGGAAGAGCATGAATTGTTTACAGATTATTACACTAGACTTCAAGATGTAATTAATACATGTGCTAATTTAGGAGAAAAGATCCCGGAGTCGAAAATTGTAAGAAAGATACTTCGGACTCTTCCGGAACGGTTTAGGGCAAAGGTTACCGCCATTGAAACCGTTAGTCATCCGGATGAGATGAGTGTAGAGGAATTAGTAGGTGCTTTGCAAACTTATGAGATGACTTTTCCTACTAATCAAATTCTTCCAAGTCTTCTTCTAAGCTTACAGTATTGCATTCAAAACAAACACAGGAAAAGATGAGAATCGGTTCCCGGCGATGAATCTCTTTTGCCGATTGAAGAACAACTGG